>JAJOZX010012482.1:0-99979 GCA_023014485.1 Bathynomus jamesi
TAGCAACAAATTACAGGCTGGTGTTCATTATCTGTGTTCAGCAAAGTTTTTGAAAAAATTGTAAAAAGTAGAATGCAGCAATATTTAGAATCCTACAATTTATTATCTCCAAATCAATATGGCTTCCGTAATAAAACAATGGAAATGGCTATTTTAAATCTTATGGAAAATGTAAATATAGCTAAGGAGAACAAAGAAATAATGATATCAATATTTAGAATTTGAGTAAGGCGTTTGATGTAATAGACCATAATATTCTACTTAATAAATTATATTGTTACAGCTTTAGAGGAGCAATCAGTGATTGGTTTAAAAGTTATTTGTCCAATAGATATCATTTTGTATTAGTAAATAAGGTTTGCTCAACTAAAGCGCTTGATACAACCAGGGTTGTGGAGTCGGTCCAAAATTTTCCGACTCCGACTCCACACATTGTAAAAATCTAAAAATCCGACTCCGACTCCGACTCCTCACATTTTAAATATACGACTCCGACTCCTCTAGTGTTTCACTCATTATCATAATAATAAGACATTTCATCACCACCACACTAAGTGTGAAATTTTATATTTTATATTTAAATAAATATTAATTGTATATTATGAAAATGTAAAAAAAAAAATATTAAAAAAACTTAATCTAGGGGCTATCAATGAATAAGGTTTATTGACCAAAAAAACTAAATAACCTAAATGTTATTATTTAGGATTTAGAAATTAAGGGTGACACAGGACACAGAAATTGGAGTCGGAGTCGGAAGTTTTTTACCGACTCCGACTCCGCCCTGAAACGTGCGACTCCACGACTCCGACTCCACAACCCTGGATACAACTCTCTCTTTTTCTTGCAAAGATGTTAATACAGCTAAGAATATATTTCATTCAGAATTCATCAGTGTAATGAAATGGTTGACCACCAATAAACTCTTCCTAAATACCAGTAAAACAAATTTCATGATTTTTACTAATAAAAAAAATGTATATCTTGATGAACTTAATGTTAATGAAATTGCCATAAAGGAGTGTACTGTAACAAAATTTCTTGGTGTAATACTAGATAAGAATTTGCAATGGAGTGATCATGTAAATTATATCGCAAAAAAGATTTCAAGGAGCATCGCTATAATGTTTAAACTTAGAAATGTAGTCCCTAAACAAGTTTTATTGACTCTTTATCATACTCTTGTTCTTCCTTATATAACATACTGCACCCTTGTTTGGGGAAACTCTGCTAACAATGCATTAAATGGTATCTGTGTCATCCAAAAATGAGCAATAAGGTTATTACTGATGCTGATTTCCTTGATCACTCTAGTGCATTATTTAAAGAGCTAAACCTACTAAAGCTCAATGATGTAACCAAACTGGCACATTTTATTTTTATTTACAAGTGTAAGAACAAAATCATTCATTTGCAATAGGTAAATAGATATTTTGTAACTTATCAAGAAATCCATTCGTATCATACCAGAAATAGATCAAAGCTTGTTATACCTCAATTTAGATTGTCTTCATCTCAAAACTACCCATTTTCATTGGATTGAAACTATGGAATGACTTGCATGCTGATATAAAAAATATTGTGAATGTAAATTTTTTTAAAACCAAGTTGAAATCCTAATTAATAATGGCATACTAACAAAAATCTATGATTAATGTCCACTAATATTGTTTAATATTGTAATACATGTTTTAACTATTAATAATACTTAATAAATAAATAAATAAGTAAATACTATCAATTAATAACAACTAGCTGCTTATTTTTAATAAGAGCCCAGTAAAGCCTAAAGCTTAAGGGCCAAATTAAATTAAATAAATAGTCAGTCTTCACAATTATTCATATCATTGTAAACTGAAAAAAATTATTTATTTTATTATTATTAATAAAGGTTATTCTATCTATTCTAAAGGTTGCTGAAAGGAAGCCATTGATTTTTTCACACTTCTCCAAAATCTTTACGTGTTCTTCACTGGCTCCACTCACCACTGGGAAATACAAAATCACTTTACCAAATCTGAAAATGTAATGCTAAAGAGCTTATTAGACACTCGATGGTCAGCCCGTGAAGAAGCATGTCAGAGTCTCAATAAAGACTGGGAAGAGGTTATAGAGACACTTACGTCCATTGAAGAAGATGAATCGGAAAAGCCTTGCACACGTAGTGAAGCATCACCCAACCTCAATCAACTGCAACGCCTTAAAACTACAATTTTTTCTTTAATGTGGGGTGACATTCTGGAAAGGTTCAATGCTACTAGTAAACAGCTCCAAGCAGTTAACATTGATCTTGGTGTTGTAGCAGAACTGTATGCATCATTGATATTCTATGTAAAAGATGCAAGAGACAACTTCGACTTTTTTGAAGCAGCAGCAATTAAGAAATCATCTATCCACAAATATGAAGTTACAATGAAAAGAAAAAAGAAAAGAAAACTTCAAGTCAACGACACTCACGAAGGTGAGGTAGAATTAGATGGATGGAGGAAGTTCTTCATTAATACTTATCTTGTGGTACTTGACAGATTATTGTCGGAATTAAACATCACAAAGATGTGTATGAAAACCCCCATGCACGGTTTGCATTTTTTACAAAAGTCACCACCTTGAATCTGACAGATATAATTGCCAATGCTATTAAGCTTTGGGAATTTTACAAGGATGACTTGGCAGAAGCATTTGTTAATGAGTGTCTTCATTTCCGTGGGTTTCTTCTGAATTTGGAGAAAACTCCTACAAGCATTCTTAAGTTGAGTGAGATGATCCAAGCAAAAGGATTAAAAGTAGTTTACACATATGTTGATATTACCCTCAGGATCTTCCTATGTACGCTGGCTTCCAACTGTTCTGCCAAAAGATCTTTTTCTGTACTGCGACGACTAAAGAACTACTTATGATCAGTGATGTCAGAAAATCGTCTCAACTCTTTAGCTATCCTTAGTATTGAATCGGAACTCACAAGAGCTCTTAGCTACACAGATTTTATTGACTCCTTCGCTGCATATATATTATCATAATATATATTATGATTGACATAAAAATATTTTATATGTTAAGATATATTTTGCTAGAGTAAAATTGACTGCATTTTACTGAAAACCCTTATATCAAATGGTAACTTCATAAGTGTCCGAAGGGCAGCTAAATCAGTTTGGCCCTTGGCACCAGGAAACCTAAAGCCGCCCTTGAAGTCATCATAAATGCACCAATGAGTGCCTGCGAGTGCACCAATAGTCTGTGAAGCTACTTTTTTATTCCAAACATAATTATAGAATTCCTTCAGATTCAATTTAATTGATTAAGTTCACTATATAGAATTCCTTCAGATTCGATTTAATTGATTAAGTTCACTATATAGAATTCAAAGTTGCTTTTCCTTTTTTTAAGTTTTTTGTTTCGCCTTCTCAATTGCTTGTCAGCATTTTCATCAGACAAATTATTTGATTCTTTGAATTTAAAATACGCATTCCTTTTTAACATTAAGCTACTTTTAATTTCAGCATTCCACCATTTTGGTTTACAGACTTCGCCAGTCTCTTTTCACACAATGGGATATTACTCGATTCTAAACATTTAAAATAAATATAAAAAGAAGTTAAGTGGCTCCAAAATCATTCAACGCGGGTTTGAATGCCACTAGCTCCAGGTTTCCAACTTTATTTCCTCTTCCCTTCCCATCTCATTTACATATTGATTCACAATAAAATACAGGAATACCGCGCTTTACGATGCTTCGTTTTACGAAACCCCGGGTTTACGAAATTGTATTTGCGCTAAATAAAAAATTAAATGAAGAAATATAAAAGACAAAAATAAAATGCGTACGTCGCGCATACCACAATCTAATATTCTGCATTACAGCAGTGCTTAGTTAGCTCGATTTTAAGACAAAAATAATATGCTTACGTCGCGCATACCATACTGTACTGTACTCTATTACGTATTCTGCATTACAGCGGTGCCAAGTTAGCTCGCTTTTAGCTCACTTTGCACTGTGGCAACGCAGCTGTTGTCAGTTTATATGTGCGCTTTGACAAGAGAGTTTGTGCTTTATTCACTCTCGCGCACGCTAAGTGTTTCACTGATATTCTTTTCGTACATTGCAATTACAGTACCCATCATCAATTATGCCAAAACGAAGAGTGATAGTAAAGACTGTGACGTTAATCAGAAGAAACGAATCCAAAAGCATGTCTACTGACGCATCTATTAATGAAAACTAAATTTGCATATGTAATGTTTTGTACTATTTCTTTGTTCATTGCTTTCATTTCTATGTTAATAAACATTTTTTTTCTGCAAAATTTGCTGTTTTATAACCTTTTTTTTTCGATTTTTTAAGAAAAAAACGTAACCCAAAATATAACATTATATGTATGGGAAATAATGCTCTGCTTTACGAACACCTGCTTTACGAACGGGCGCTAGGAACGGAATAATTCGTAAAGTGGGGTATTCCTGTAAAAGCCATATAAAACACACAAAATTTAGTATTTTGTGTGGTTTTGAAAGTCTTCCACATTTCACAACACACCACTTGCACAATTTACCATCTCATGGGAGGAAAAAATGAAACTTTACACATCTTACCTGTGGATAGAATTATCCATAACTGGCACAATAACAAACTGTTCCAGGACCTAATCCAAAACTCAGTGTCACTGGCAGACTGCCATCTTCCAACAATATTTGAAAAGATTAACTGAATTTGATATAAAACTATTGTCAAAAAGAGGACGCTACTGGCTAATGTTTATGACTGAAAAAAGTACAGTATGACATTTGAAGAATGAATAAAATGAAATAACTAGCATGAGGAGATTGTAGACACTAATTGACCAGGGAAGTACTCCGGTGGGGGGAACATTAGGCAGAAGACAGAACTCCCATTTCTTCTATCACTCCCCTATTTAGCTGAGCTTTCTCCATTTCTCATCCACCCTGCAAGCAGTCCAGCATGCTCTCAAACACACTTCTCCCTTTATTCTTCACATGCATTTTACACAATACACAAACTCTAAAATTAAAGAAAAATGGCATCATGAACCTTGGAGACCTTTATTTTGGCTTGTTCCTTCTTATGTAGGGGGAGCATTTTTGCAGGTGTCCTTGGCTCCTCCTTCCTGCATAGAAAAACATATTACATGTAACATTACAGATTCTCCAAGACTGTTTTCAGGAAAGAAAAACATATTTGAGGAAGACTAGAGGCTTAGTGTTGTACAGCAGCCTAAAATGCAAAATTATAATAAAACTTGCAGGACAGTGGAAAGTTGAATGGATTGTATGATTTATCCCCAATTTTTTTACCAACTCAGCTTGGTTAACTTCACTCAGCACTCAGTTAACCTATTGTAAGATTGTAGGTAAGATACTAGATAGAAATATAAAGAATAATATTCAAGATCATCTGGAAAATTTGTCTTATTTCAAGTTCACAACATGGATTTAGATGAGGAAGGTTTCGTTTGTCTAATCTCTTAGATTTCTCAGAGATTTTTTAGATAATGGAAATGATGTAGATGTTATTTGGATTTTAGTAAGGCATTAGACAAGGTTCCACATAGGAGACTTGTATATAAATTAAAAGCTCATGGGCAGGGCCATTTCCTGGCATAAGCAGACTAAGTGGCTGCTTAGGGCCCTGCTGCTACTAGGGGGCCCCTAGAGAGGCTCCCAGGTCATACATCAGTGGGCAAGAATAGGAATATAGCTGAAGTTATTATTAATATTATTGTTATTATTATCATTATTTCATGAAGAGAATTTTTCTGTTTGTCTTCTGAAAGTACATATTTGTTGTTTTGGACATAAATGTTTCATTAAAATTGTTTCATAATTGTTTTTTATTAACACAGCCATTTTTTGTATGTGTTTGCTGAGGTGATGTAGTAAGGCGTGAGTTGGTGGATGGAGGGGTGGGGCCCCCTAATGGCTAGAAATGGCCCTGCTCATGGGATATTGGGGTGTTATCAAATTGGGTAGAAAAGTGGTTAGAAGACAGAACAGAGTAATTCTAAATGGCCATGAATCTGGGTGGCAGAAAGTGAAAGGTGGTGTACCACAGGGATCAGTTTTAGATCCATTATTCTTTATTTTATATCTAAATAATTAAGAGAAGGGAGTAGGTAGTAAAGTTTCTAAATTTGCAGATGATACATGTAATAACATGGGGGTGATAGACCCTGTTCGGTATTAGGTTATCAAATAAATATAAAAGGTACTTACAGGTACTTTGATTTAGATCTCCTTTTGGGCCTACCATTTGCGCAGATACAAAAATACATGCTGTTTTAGTCAGCCCAATAAATGTACAGACCGCATCCTGCTAGTTATCTTTTTGTGTTGCCATTTAGTTTTCTTCAGTGACTTTTCCCTTTAGTGAATTTCACCTTAATACAAAAGTAGTTGCCCCAATTACAAATATAGAAAATTCTTATGAACTACAAAAAGATTTTGATAGATTAGTTGCTTGGGCTAGTAAATGGCAGATGGAATTCAATGTTAAAAAATGCAAACTCATTCATTTTGGTAAAAATAATGAAAACTTTAGTTATGAGATGCAAAAGAACTGGTTGAAGGATGTTAGACAGGAAAAAGATCTTGGCATTATAGTTAGTACTAATCTAAAATTTTCTGAGCAGTGTTTAGAGGCTAGAAATAAGGCATATAAAATGTTAGGTATCATTAAGAGGAATGTTAGTTACAAGAGTAAGGAAGTGATCTGTAAATTATATAATTCTTATGTTAGGCCTCACTTGGAATACTCACACCGCAGAAATGAAATAATGTCCACTTTAATTTTACAGAGTAAACAACAACTATTTTCAATTTCATGTATGGATAGAAAGCTTTGAAATTTTATAATCAAATTTAATTAATAACAAAAATTGTCAGTCTCTCTTCAAACAAACCTTTCAATTATAGTATTTCAGGCCTATTAACACTTTAGCGCACATGTTCCATTACCCAATTGCTACACCCCATGACAGGATGTGAGCCTCAGTCTCTGCCACCACACAACATACCTATATCACAATCTATCTTCGCCTTGAGATTTGAATCTGATCTTACTGCAAGAGAGCTGCAGGCATCAGTGGAAGAAAAAGTGAACCTTTAGATTATATGAAGGAAAATTTACTTCAAGTGGACAATGTACAGTTCCTTTCAAGTCACAGAAGTCTGTGATAATCCAGAAGTATTTATGAACCCAGCAATATGGCCAGAAAGGACACACATACAGTGGTTCTATGAGAAGGAAGAAAAACACCTGCAGCCCCTCTCACAAATTCTGGAAACATCATGTCTCATACTATGGAAGGAAATCTAGCTGGGTCTACTGCTGTACCTTGTATAAATGGAATTGAACATAGTAGAGAAATGTGCCTTCTCAAGAGATGGATGACAGAATCCTTGCATCTTCTTAATATAACATTCAGGGTAATCTCTTATAATTGTAGAGGCCTAAGCTCAGGCAATAACAGCATATACAGCAGATCATAATTGATAAACTGTTAAAGAATGTTTATATTCTCTTTTTGCAGGTAATATTGCTTTGGAAACAGGACTTAAAGAACCTGAATAGCCTGTCCAGTAACTTCCATGGTATAGGGGATGCCACCAGAGATAAACAAGATGGTCTCCTTGCAGACCACCTACTTCGTTGGGTAGCTATCCCATGGAGGTTAGGACAGGGCCACCGAGAGCTGCCCCGGGCCCCAGGGAAGGATTGGTATATGTGCCCCATGTTTACTCAGTATTTTATTATGAATGTTTTTTGTGTACATAACAAGCAAACTGATTATATGTCCAGTCACTATTCAAAACATACAGTATAAATAAACAACTCAGAAGAAAATGACCATTTTATTTTTCGAATCAATTATATTAATTTTATCACCATACAATTTACAAATGCAGTACCAGTCCATGCAAGCAAGACAATTGTTTACTGCAAGATTTTCATAATTAGAAGTGTACTTTCTTTGCCTTCTCTCTAGCAAAGTGGTAAATGATTCTGATGAAATTTAAAGTATGGGCTAACTGGCTTTCAATTACAATGGTTCCCAGATCTGTCCATTGGTCTTTGGTATTGGTGGACTGCAGATAATATTTTATCCATTTCAGTTTGACTATGATCTCTATAAAATGTATGTTCATTAATTATATTTCCTATGTTATTTAATCAATTGCTTTATTAATATTTTTAGATTTTATCCCCCTCCTTTCCAGGCCCCGGGGATTTAACCTGGCTTCCCCACCCTCTCGGCAGCCCTGGGTAAGGATATGGGAAATATATTAACAAATTAAAATTTGGTTTAAATTGGCTAACTTGAATAGAAATTTGTGTTGACAATAAAATATGCGTCATTCTGTGTATCCATATGCCTTTTCAGGCAGTTTATAATGAAGAGTACCTCATAAAATTGGGGCAGGTCAACAGTATTATTGATAAGCTGGATATAGTATATGTAGCTATTATTGGCAATCTCAATGCTGTGCTTAATGACAATTCTTTGTTTAGTAACCACTTAAAAGTCTTCTATGAAGATAATAACTTGACCCTTTCATCCATGTGTAGTCTTCCTGCTGATAACCTTATTTATATCAGTGATAGTTGGCACATTACCTTAAGGTTGGTTCACTCTTAATTGAGTTTGACATTGATTGTATTCCAGTGCTGTCACAGGTAAATGATACATGTAAAATGAAGTTAGAATGGTTGCGGGTTGATGAAGGCAAAAATGACAGTCCTGTAATAAGTCTGATATATTGCTAAGTAATATATGTATCCGTAACGATGCTCTAGCTTTTCAGGATATAAACTAGAATTCAAAGACATACTGTACCTTGGAACTTGAAGACGTGTATGAACAAACCATTTCCTCCTTCAATGATGTTAGTTTAAGCTTAAATACCTTTAGTAGAAAAACTATACATGTAAACCTGGCTGGAGTGATTGTGACTGAACTTCATAATGCATCCAGAGATGCTTTCTTAATGTGATATGAACAAAGGAGGCCAAGATAATTGACTGTATTAGGACAGAAAAAGTAAGAATCCAATAGACTTTTGTGAAGAATTAAAAGCAATAAATAACTGCAATATTTCTCCCTGCTGACATTGAAAATGTAACAAGGACTGGGAATAAGAACCCTGCATTGATTTATTGAATTTTGTATACAGAAACAATAATATTAGTTGAGAGGCTACCTACACACCATACATAAGAGTTAGTGTATTTAATTAAGACTACACAGGCCATAAAATACTTAAATTATAACAAATTGTGGCATTGATGGTGTTTCTGCTGAACATAGAAAATTAAGTTGTCATAAATTAGTGCATTTGTTAGCTGTGTGTGTAATTTACAGGTTTATTGATACAGGGTGTTTTGCCAGATAAAATGTTATCAGTTGTTTTAGTGTTTGGTAATAAAAGCTAAAATGGGTAAAGTCAGTATTAAAGATAACTACAAGCCAATAGCTTCAGCCAGTACTATGTCTAAGGTGTTTGAATAGGCGCTAGGACAGTTTGCCTACGGACAATTTGCCTACGGACAGTTTGCCTACTGGACATTATGCCTATGGACACCATGCCTACCGGACATTATGTCTAACGGACATGATGCCTAAAGGACGACACGCCTAACAGACGCAGCTTATTGAGGCATCGATTTTATTCCATTCTATTTCATTTTATTTCATTTTCATATATTTAATTTTATTTTAATTACATTTATTAGAATTTTAACATAAATAAAAAAGAATAAAATTCATGTCTAAAATGGATTTTTTTAAAAGCATATATAAAATAACATCTCCTTTGCCGGAGATATAAGAAGATTTTAAAAAATCAGTGTAGAAGGAAAAGACATAGTGAGGCAAGAAAACATTTAAATGCAATGAAACCAAAAAATCAATCTAGAATGAACGAACATAGTCAGAAATTCTATAAATTGTGAGCAATGCCACGAAGATATTCAAGAACCGGGGTGGTGTCATACTTCTCCACGAGGTTCTTCAGGCGCTGATTGACATACTCGTACTTTTTCTTGGTTGGTGGCAAAGTCCCACCTAACCTAACCTAACTTAACCTAACCTGCTAGACTGACCACTGTGGTCATTGGAACTTCCAATGTAAACTATTGGTAAACTATTGACGAGTATAAGTGCAATTCAGAGCCAATTTTGAATTAATTCTTTTGCATGAATCTGAAGTTAAATAAGTTAAATAAGTTAAATAAGTTAAATAAGTTAAATAAGGTAAGGATAAATATACCACAGTTGTTCACTATATAATAAAAAAAATTAAGAAAATATTCTCGTCATGAAAGAGTGTAGATGCGAAATGTCCTTTAGGCATCATGTCCATTAGGCATCATGTCCGTTAGACATAATGTCCGGTAGGCCTGGTGTCCATAGGCAAACTGTCCAGTAGGCAAACTGTCCAGTAGGCAAACTGTCCAGTAGGCAAACTGTCCAGTAGGCAAACTGTCCGTAGGCAAACTGTCCGTAGGCAAACTGTCCGGCCACGGTTTGAATATATACTGATTAATAATAATAGGCTTGAATGTTATCTGTATACTGGTGATAATGAATTTTGTTTCAAGAAGAAAGTTGGTACCTACATATGTGTGTGTATATATATGCTTTAAAAGAGATGGTCTGTAAAAAGACAAAGTTGTGATATATTTTAGTGTTTCGTGGATGCCTCTAGAGCAGTGGTGTGCAACCTTTTTTAGGCCAATGCCCCCTTATATCCAACATTTGGTGGTGCTCCCTGATAAAGATAATATGAGAGGATAAGTGGTAAGTGATTTATTAATAGAAGGTAAGAATTTTACAGTTTCCAAGTGGCTTCCCCTAATGTTCTCAAATGCCCACTATGGGGTGGTGGTGCCCACATTGGGAACCATTGCTCAAGAGCATTTCATTGTGTTACTCATAACAGATTATTTATGAAACTTGTAAATTGTAATGCACCTGGTTACTTGGTCTGTATATTAATATTCTAGTATAATCACTAGACAATGATTGTAAGATAAGGTGGGGGTCAATTCAGAGCCAATATCTGTAATCAATAGTGTCAGGCAGGGAGGGACATTATCTTACTACTTATTCAATGTTTATATGGATAATCTGTCTTTTGTACTGAACACTTGTAAAATAGGCTACTATCTTTGTACAATGACTATAAATCATCTGATGTATGCAGGTGATCTAGTTTTGATTTCTCCATCTGTAAAAGGTCTCAGCACACTTCTGAAAGTTTGTGAATGGTATGGGAAGGATAATGACAAAATATAATCCAACTAAAAGTCATGATTATGAGAACAAGGACTACAAGTATATAAAATTTCCCCCATTTCAATTGAGTGGTATGGACTGTCAGAAGTGACCCAGACTAACTATCTTGGCCATATACTAACTGATAGTCTTTCAGATGACTGATATTCTAAGGCAATGTAGGCAATTATATGCTCAGTGAAATACTCAGATTACAAAATTTCATGTGTACATTAAATGTTAAGATAGGGCCTAACCTTGTTCAGAACTTTTTGTATCCCAATGTATGCAGCTTCATTTGTGATGGAACTACAGGATGTAAAAAAATGAGAAAACTATATATTGCCCATAATTATACTACTAAAAGTTTATTAAGAACTCCTAAATTTATAAATGGTGTTCCTTCTAGTGCCAGTTATCTATTTGTAGTCAATAAGGTATCTAACTGTGCAGTGTCATACACAATTTTCTATCTAGATTTATCACTAGGCTTAGTGAGTCAGTCAGTAAGATAATACAAACCATGGTTAATCAACTGGTATCCAATATATTTTGTATATATCTCTAATTTAATTTACATATCATTATTTATAGTGCTCCATTGGCCTACATAGTCACTGCTCAACAACTATCTCTTAACTTCCTCTTTGCTACAAGTTCCATTCATTTTTGGATTATCACACTCTAATTCATACCAATTCACTGGTCGACAAAAATTGAACTTTTTATTTGTCACATGAACAAAAATGGGTGGATCTTATAAGTTTTTTGCCGGTGAGTTCAAAAATAGCCTCAAAATTTTTCTATCACCCACCAATATTGAGTGAATCAAAAATGAAATTTGGACTAATTTATAGGCGTAACAGCAATATCAAAGTAGAAAATGCATATTGAATTCACCTAAAATGTGGCTACTGATGATTTACGCTTGTATTTCACCTCTGGGCCATCCCTTGACAATGTCCAGCAGTAGTCATCCAACATGCTGGGGCTCCACTTGCCCTGGTATCGCTTCTCCATCATGGATATTTGTTGATGAAAGCATTCCCCATGCTCATCACTAACATCGCCTAAGTTTGTTGGGAAGAAGTCGAGATATGAGTCAAGAACAATGACATGTCGCACCCCACATCTTTGTAGGCCTTGAGAAGTTCTTCAACAAGTGACTCTTAATTTTTGGCCTTGAAGTTTCTGAGGAAATTTGTGTTCATTACTTTAAATGCTCTCCAAGCTGCTCCTTCAACTTCACTTTGAGTTTCATCAAACGCACTGTCTCTCATGATTTCTCTAATTTGCAGGACCACAAATATCCCTTCTTTGATTTTGACCTAGCTGATCCTCAGAAATTTCTGTTTCAAGTAGAGACCCCCCCTCCTGCCATTTTGATCCATAGCCTTAACAAAATTTTTCATTAAACCAAGTTTAATATGTAGTGGTGGCAAATAACTTTTTTGGATTAAGAAGAGATGAACTGGTGATTTTTTTATGCCCTGGAATCAACACTTGTTGAAGTGGCCATTGTTTCTTTGAGTAATGGCTTTCCCGTGTTCGGCTGTCCCATTCACAGAGGAAACAACAGAATTTTGTATAACCCAGTTGTAAACTAAGGAGAAGTGCAATCACTTTCGATTCTCCACAGATATGCCAAGAGTATTTATCATATTGGATATGTTTCACAAGCAGGTATATATTGTCGTATGATTCCTTCATATGTACGGCATGTGCTAATGGAACTGAAGGGTATTTATTTCCATTATGGAGTAATACAGTTTTTAAACTCAGCTTCGAGGAATCAATAAATAGGCGCCATTCATTTGGATCATGTTGTTGGCCAAGGATTTTCATGAGGGTAGAGAGTTTCTTTGATGCTTGCAGTAAAAAGATATATTAGTGCCTTTTTCTTGAAGATTCCAACCTTTCAACCTGGAAGCCGAAAGTTTGGATTGATCTTTTGACAATTTCAGATCACAGACAAGCTCGCTCAGGTCTGCTTGAGATATTAAGTGAGGCTCTGTTGATGAACAAGATAGTTCAAACATTGGATCAACATCGTCCATCAGTAAACCATGTTGAGCTTCATCATTACCATTGTACATCAATTTCATTTTCATCATCTAAACTCCACATTTCTGGTGGCCTTGGTACTGGCAAATGTTTATTATGTAAAATAGGCCTTATGGCTGATGGTAAATTTGGGTATTCTACCATACGTTTAGATTTTGCAGTAATGCCTAGTATATTTGTTAATCAGAAATAACAATCCATTAAATGGTCTTTCGGCTCTCTCCATATCATTGGAACAGCAAACGGCATTTGAAGAGACCCATTTAGCCAGCCTGTCAGAAGTCTTAAACACGTAATACAGCATATATTGTGGTGGGATTCGGATTAACCTAATGGCCGCACCAAGAATAAGAATTTTTTTTAATTTAAGGCCTCCACGAAACCAGGCTGCTTACCTTGAAGGGTTGTTGGATCCAGGCTTGCCACCCAGACCTCTTATTCCACGACTGCTGGCTCGTACCACCAACAGTTTCTCACTTATTTCACAGGACTTGCAAGAATAGCTTTCTTCTGTTAGTGTTTCAATATCTCTGGCATCCCCTTCCTAACAGAACTTAAAGTTCCCTTGATCCAATAACGGTCTTCAGCCTCTCAAACAAATCCAGCCTGAATTTAGTTTCCTCCGTTATGTTCTTTATTTTCTCTTGTCAAATTACACACTTAAACTATTTTATTTTTCTATTTCTTTTCTTATTTACATTTCCACACACACGCCAATTGGTTCCCCCACTTCTTCAAAAACTCAAGTTTTGACACACGCCAACACTTTTAAACCTCAGAAGCATCTCTTTTACTAAATTTGTTTATTCCTTTTTGTTTGCTAAAATGTTTTAACAAACAAGTACTTTATTTTCCATTTACTAACAGGGTTTAACAAGCAACCATCCAACTCTCACTCTTTTTCCCATACTAATTTAATAAAACTGTTTTATTCCTCATTCCTTGTTTACAAGTTTAACATTTCTTTATATAACTTATTGTTTACCTATTCTTTTTGTTAAGATATTAATAATTTAGTACTTAATGTTTATTATCTTAATGCTTATTATTTATTACTATCTTTCTACTTAATAGTTTATCTTAATGTTTATTTACTTATTACTTTCTATTTATAACATACTTATTCTTTATTTATTTACTTCTTACTATTTATTGTTTAAAATGTTTATTGTTTACTTATTTAATAATTATTCATTCTTTACTATTTACTTTTTATATGTATTTAAGACTTATTGTTTATTCTTTTTGCTAAGAAAGAGAGAACCATTAAAATCCTATCTATAACAAGTATTTCATTCAAAAACTAAAGAAATTTAATATATAAATAATAATAATCAAGGCCAGGGGGGAAAGGGCTGAGAACTAAAAGGGGAAAGGGTTCACCCTCCACAATATGAGGTGCCCATGTCTTGTTCTAATCCCCTACCTTGCAACCAAAATAAAGTTTGTATGCTTTTTTGATGAGAAGGGTGAAATTTCACCTTTGAAATTTAAGTGTTAACTCTCTGCACACATAACAGAAACAGTTTGGATGGTTGACACACTTGCGTGGCATTCTGTCATGAAACAATATGAACGCACTGACACAAAAAATGATTAAGGAAAATCACGAATAAAATGCACGATATTCACTGAGTGAAATCAAATGAGTAACTGATAAATGAAAGTCAACAGTGACATGTCGCAACTTATAAGCAGAGGAAGAGGAAGGGGCAGACCCCACCCCCTTCTTATTCTCACTCAAATCCTAAGTAATGTAAATTTGTGTCACTCTAAAACTGCGGGTGATAGAAAAATTCTGTTTTCATTTTCGTAATCAATGTGAAAAATTATACATAGTTCAAGTAAAAATATCTCTGTGACAGAAACTTTGTTGACCAGTGAATTATTGCTATTCTGTGAGCTTGGTCTACCTGTATTAAACCCACCCTAACCCCGACCTCTTTCTGCATGATATAAAACTTGATGTATGCTGGCTTTTGTACAACTTTATGAGCATACAATAATTTTCTTGGTCTTACTTACTTTTCCCTTGAAACTAATCTATTAAGCCAAAGCTACAGTTTGGATGGTTGACACACTTGCGTGGCATTCTGTCATGAAACAATACGAACGCACTGACACAAAAAATTATTAAGGAAAATCACGAATAAAATGCACGATATTCATTCACTGAGTGAAATCAAATGAGTAACTGATAAATGAAAGTCAACAGTGACATGTCGCAACTTATAAGCAGAGGAAGAGGAAGGGGCAGACCCCACCCCCTTCTTATTCTCACTCAAATCCTAAGTAATGTAAATTTGTGTCACTCTAAAACTGCGGGTGATAGAAAAATTCTGTTTTCATTTTCGTAATCAATGTGAAAAATTATACATAGTTCAAGTAAAAATATCTCTGTGACAGAAACTTTGTTGACCAGTGAATTATTGCTATTCTGTGAGCTTGGTCTACCTGTATTAAACCCACCCTAACCCCGACCTCTTTCTGCATGATATAAAACTTGATGTATGCTGGCTTTTGTACAACTTTATGAGCATACAATAATTTTCTTGGTCTTACTTACTTTTCCCTTGAAACTAATCTATTAAGCCAAAGCTATAAGAGATTACTGTAGTTGCAACGTGTTTATCAGTTATTTTATTTCTACTATTTAACTGAGACATTAATATTAACTTCAATCTTCACATAAATTCCTTATTTAGTTTTCCTTACACTCTGGCTTACCTTTTTTGACTTATCTCTTTCTAAATATTTGTATTTGTTTTTCTCTCTCTCCATGGCTAGTGTAGCACATTTTATCCAGTCCTACTTCCATGCAGATGTCATCCCCAAAATTTTCACCACTTTTACTTGCTTAATCAATTCTTCTTTATTTGGGACACACAATTTTGGGGCATCCATAGAGAAAAGAGGATACAGTATATATTTGGGCCTCCCAGTTTTCTCTGTTTTCCTTTTTATCCATTTCCTAAGTTATAAGTTGGATCACATAATGGGTTCATAGCCCTTATGAATAAGTGGTGTGATAAGGAGTCTCTTTGAAATATAATTATTTCCATCACTTCAATTACACTTCATATTTTGTAGAGTTTCTTATTAAAAGAATGATTTTATAAAGTTTTAATATTTCCTTAATCCATGAATGCAGTTCACTATCATAAGCCTTCTTACAGTCATTTTTTTTTATTATTTTAGTTGCTTAACTGCCAATTTGTACCTAGATTGGTACATATCTCGGCAAGACAGAGGGTGAGTATGGACTGGAGATGTTTGGATGTGGGGATGCAGGACAGGTAGGGGAAACAGCTGTGGTGGAGGTCAGACAGATTCAGGCATTCAATGAGGAGGTGGACGATGGTGATGGGGGTATGGTAGGTGGGGCAGAGCGGGGCTGGTAATTTAGCCATAAAGTGACTGTGTGGCCATAGGCGGAGACAGGCTAGAACCACTTCTTTATGACAGGACCTATGGAATGAGGAAGCCCAATAACCAAGGTGTGATTTTATCCACTGGAGCTTGTTATTTATAGCCTGGTCCCAATCCCATTGCCAGATGGAACAGAAATGGGAGTGGAGAGTCGGGAAAAAATCTGTGAAAGGAAGGGGCTGGGTGGGGACTGGCAATGAGCAAGTGGACTTCACCATATGGTCTGCCTCCTCATTACCCTGGATACCAACATGTGCTGGAACCCAGCAGAAGGAGACCATCTTGTGTTGGGATGCCATTAAGGAGTGGAAAGTTTGTTGGATGGTGCAGACAAGTGGGTGAGGGTGGGAGTTAAATTTTTCCAGGGAGAGCAGTGCATTTTGGAAATCTGAGTAGATAAGATAGGAGTTGGCAGAGTGGGTGCTTATGATGTCAAGGGCTTCCAGAATGGCAAAAAGTTCTGCTGAAAAGATAGAGGCCTCATGGGGAAGGGGAACGGCTCGAAAGTGGCTGGGCCACGATCACCACTGAGGCAGCCACACCATCCTCTGATTGGAAACCATCCATATAGATGGGGACAGTGTCCAAGTGTCGGGTCAAGTGTTCTTTGAAGAATGACCTGCATACTGCAGCGGTCATAGTAGCTTTCAGCAGGGCACATAAGTCCCTGCAAAACTTGATAGGGGTGAGAAGCCAGGGAGGAAGGATATGATACAAGATGGGGGTAACTAAAGGAGGGGGCTTGTTGGAAAGATCCAGGAAAGCGCGGACTGCTTCTGTGAAGTGCCAGCTCTGACCCTGGGGCAGAGGTTCTAAAATCGCCACACACACAAGTGATGAGGGCAGCCTCTGCGCACGAAGGTAAGTCCACATGAGGAGCAGACCCCGTCGGTGGGTGAGAGGGAGGTAGTTGCATTCTGCTTGGAGGATGGTAGCTGGGGAAGATCGGAAGGCACTGGTGGAGAGGTGGAGGCCCCTGTTAAGTACCAGGTCCAGGATTTGGAGGGAAGTGCTGGAGGCAGACCCATATACAACACTCCCATAGTCCAGCTTTCATTGGACCACAGGTGTGTAAAGATGGAGGAGCAAGCATCGATCAACTCCCCATGTGGTGTGGGAAAGGTGGTCTAGGAGAGCGAGGGGACGCTGGAGCGTGTGTTTCAGGTGCCTGAGGTGGGGAACCCAGTTGAGCCGTCGGTCAAAGGTCATGCCCAGGAACCACCACTTCGAGGGGCTCACCATATAACGTGACAGAGGGGGAAGATATGGCTGTGGATCTTCTACTGAAGACCATACTTTTGGTTTTAGAGGTGGATAGGCAGAAACCAACCGATGTCACCCACCTCTCCACCTGATGGATGGCGAGCTGAATTTGTCATTGGACAATGGGCAGTTCCTGCCCCGCGAACAATATCAGAAGGTCGTCTGCGTAGATGGAGGAATGGATGGTGGAAGGGATTTTGCTACTGTATTGTATTCATGACCAGTGAAAAGCATATGACACTGAGGATGCTTCCCTATGGGACCCCGTCTTCTTGCTCAAAGGTGTCGGAGAGGAGTGAGCCCACCCATACCTGAAAGGTCCGGGAGGAGAAGCCCCTGATGAAGATCAGTAGGGCTCCAACGAAACCCAAATTTTGGAGCTTACTGAGGATTATTATACGTTGATGGGTGGTGTCGTAGGCTTTCTGGATGTCGAAGAAAGTGGACAGGACAAACTGTCCCCCATTGAAGGCATTCTGTATATCTCGGCTGAGGAGCAGGAGGGAGTCTGTAGTGGAGCGGAACTGTCTACAGCCAGACTGAGTAGTCAGGAGGGACTCAGTGTTTTCAAAGAGAGAGAGGAGAGTCATGCAGCGATCATTTTCTTGAAGATTTTACAGGCACAACATGATAATGCGATTGGTCTATAATTAGTTGGTTGAAGGAGGTCTTTGATGGGTTTGGGGACTGGTATTATGTGGGTCTCCTTCCACCATGAGGGGTGTGTCTCCTCAATCCATATACAGTTGGAGAGATCTTGTCGGGGTCATTGTTTGACGAGGGAGAGGTGGAGAGGGTGAAGGTGCTAGGGAGTTAGACCGTGGATGGGGATCTAGGTCCATGATGGCGGGGGTTAAGTCGGGGACTGTCGGGTCACCTGCCGTTCACCAAGGAGGGAATCAGCTGACCTGCCAATCCCTTCGGGGACTGTGGGGCCGAGTCGATCAAATGGGACCGGAGACGTGGATCATGGCGGCCCAGGGACCATCGTGGGCTCAGAGTCTCTAGACAGGGTTCAGTGATCATGCAGCGGGGGAGGGTTCCATTGTCCAGATCTGCACCTTCCTGTTTGGTTGTGGTTTCCTGGGACACCTGGGGTGATGACAGGGGGTACCAGTAAAACTGGGTGGGTGGGGGAGAGGACAAAGTCTGGGTGGCTGATGAGGGAAGAGCCGGAGGCACGAGAGGGGCAGGGTCAGTGGGAGTACAAAGGGATGAGCTAGGGTGCTCCCATGGTGGGTGAAGATGGCACTAGGGGGTAAGGGTAGATCCAGGAGGCTCAAGGGTGCGGCCGAGGGTACTCTGGCCACACCATGTAGACATGCCATTGCCGCATCCACTGGATCCTCAGATGTTCGGTGATCTGCCCTGTGTCTCTCCTTAGGTGGTGGCTCATGCACATCAGGAACGACTGTCAACTCCTGCAGAGGTGAGTGCGAGGATGTGAGGGTCATCATAGGAAAGGTTAAGGGTGTAGGTACTCAGGTTCTTTTAGATTTCGGAGGGAGGCTTGTTGGATGGTCAGTGAGTCTGGAGACTCACACCGGCATCTCTGCCTCGTTGATTTACCCAGAGCGCTAGGTTTGGATGTGTTCTCGGAGTGCGGTGAAAGTGGGGTTCCTGTGAGATGAGAACTGAGAGTCCCGATTCCAGAGGTCTGGGAAGTGTGTAGCTTTGGAGATTCATGGTGGGTAGGCATGGTAGGGGTACAGGCGGCTGCCAGTCCCGGTGTGGGGCCCGATCAGGAAGGGGGATGAGTAGTCGATGGGGGTTTGAGTGGTGGATCCAGACGGCGAGTCGAAGGAACTGAGCTGAGGGCTGCAGCATAAGAGACCCCTGGCCTCACCTCCCGACTCTGCACCCTGACTCGTGCCTCTTGGAGGCTAAGGAAGTCTGCTACCTGCAGATCTTGAACCTGAAGAACAGGCATTCGTAGGATGAAGTGGGGTGTGTGCCTTTACAATTGGAGCATTTGGGTGTGTTGGGGCACTTGTCTGGGTGAGCAATTTGCCTGCAATGGACACACAGTTGGTGCGGCTGCTGACAAACTGAGCTAATGTGTCCAAACTTGTTGCATTTAAAGCAATAGGTTGGGTCTGGGATGTATGGGCGGACAGAAAACTCGCAAGACGTGAGGTCTCCCATACCCCATAGAATATGGTCAGGAGGGACTAAGGTATTGAAGGTAAAAAGTAGACACGGGGTGGGGGAGGGGGTACCTCCCTGTCGGGATGTGAAGCGATGGATCTTAGTAACACCCTAAAGTGCGAGGTCCTCCAGGAGCTCATTCACTGTGATCGACAATTGGTGGGTGGCATAAATAGTGCCCTGACTCTGGTTCAGGCGAGGGTGTGGGGAAACAGACACCGAGCATTCAAGGACCTCAGTGGGGGAGAGTAGGGCTTTCGTGTCTGTGGCTGAGCATGATTTTATGAGGAGGGAGCCATCCCTCTGTGGTCATACATCGTAGCAGCTGGAGTTTCTGCAGGCTTGGATCGCCTGGAACATCTGTTCAGAGTTGGACACGAGGGACCCAGAGGTAGGCCAGATCAGTCGGAATTTGTGGATACTTGGAAGGGATAGAGAGGCTGCAGAATTGAAATGGACTGGGATATCCAACAGTCGATAGGAAGGTCATGATTGCCGACCTCCCCCTCTGCTGCGGGGCTCTCTCTGATGGGAGGCGGGCTGATGGTGCATAAGGGGGGCATACAGGGAGAGCAAGAAGCCGGGTTTTTGGGGCATCTTGGGTGGAACCTGACTTGCCTGAAGGCAGCCGAGGAAGGCTGGGGCGAGACCCCTGCTCTAGAGGATGTATGTCCAAGGCCATATTCAAGGTATAGGCTGGGGTCAGCAATGGAAAAGGAGAGTGCAAGTGCTCCGCTTCCAGAGGGGGGTTAACCCCATCAGGATGTGGTCTTCCAGTGGTAGAGTACTCGAGGGCCTTGTTGCCCACCACCCGAGTGTCAAGAGAAGTAGTCGAAGCAGAAGTCGCAAGCCGAGGAGAAGCCATAGCAAACAAAAAAAAACGTCATCCCCCGCACGCATCCAGCCACCACCAACTCCAACAAGGGAAAGGCGAATCATGGGCACACTTGGTCCCACCACCAATAGATGTCACGCAGGGGAAATACACCCATTCCCAGTCCCCGTGCCTAAAAGGCGGCCACTCTCATCCAACACGCTGTGAAAGATGGCAGGGACAGGGCATTGGTTTGGTTTAAGAGTGACAAGGGCGAAGGACAACCACCTCCCTCACCCAAGGTAAAAAAAAAAAAAAAAAAAAAAGGCAGAAAGAGTTGGGGAAAGGAGGAGAAAGAAATATAACTAGGAGAATAGGGGATCAGCTGGGTCCCCAAAGGGGTCCAATGGTCCACAAGGGCAGAGAAAGCCTTTACATCGAAGGAAGATGCAATCCCCAATTGGCTACAGAGGGACGCACCCAAGAGCTCCAGACAAAGCAAAGGGTATGACAGTGTATCCATATCATCTTCCAAGTTCCCTGATTTTTTCGACACTTTTCTATTATGATCTTATTTATCAATATCTGGTCCTTTTTTCCGTATGTCCCCCCTACTGCAGACTTTGTGTTCCACATTCATTATTTAATTTTCTTCCATATGTTCATACACAATCAGTCAATGCCCTGGTTAATATTTTATACATGGTTGGAAGACAATCCAATTGGCCTGTATTTGTTGGACAAGTACATAATGTGATGATGGGGTTGTTTTACTTCCTTTGAAACATCATGTGATGGAGAAGGACCTATGGCTTTACATGGGATCCAAACCACAAGTCACTATGTAGTCTAGATGCAGCAGATGGTCTCCCATCCAACTACTAACTCAATGATCAACAGGAAGCAGTGTTGCAACATTGGATATGATGCAGCCCAGCAGTGCCCTAACAAGGGCGAGGTGAGTGAGGCACTTGCCTCTGGTGCGCAAAGCTGAGGGGCACAGAAAAACTATATAAAATATGTATCTACTATCCCAAGCAAAGCATGCCATGCCATTAGGGAAAGGGTGCATTTCTATAAATTTTCAGTACTTTTCAGTACTTTATTTTCTGTTTTCCATGCATAATCAGAGATGGGCAGTAACGCATTGCATGTAACAACGTTACGTAATGAACATTACAAAAGTAACAAGTAACGGTAACAGTAACGCCTGAAAGATTTTCAAATGTATCAATGTAACAGTAACGCTTTGCAAATTTTTTATCAATGTAATAGATTTTTTCGTTACTCATTACATGTTTGTTTTTATATAATAAGAGTGTTTGTATTTTAGAATCAAATTGGAAAATGGGATTTTTCATTATCGCCCATTATCATTTTTTTGTCAATTCCAGTTATTTTTATTTGTTTAATCAAGCTTATTGTAGCTATACATTGTCAATTAAGTTTATTGTAGATGCATTCAATATTTCATTACTGCTATAAACCTATAATCATAATACATTACTTTAAAACATTACAGAACTAGCTAGCCTCTAGATAGCAAATTTAGGCATTATTAGTTTGTTATGCCCATGTGTATGATGTAGTCCACATGATGTGGATGTGGATCTGTGGATTATGGTTGTTAGGCAGTTGTATCATATGTCGCTATTGAATCGTGTTTACAAACTAAAGGTAAGAAGTCGATACTTGAATTTGAATTTGGGAACATTGCCATTCCATTCATGAGAACTATTAAATGCAATTCACTATTCCGTGTTAGTGGCAACAACTAAATTTATATTTTCTAGGTCTCTTCATCTTTCCCAAAAATCCTTGGGGTGCAAATTATTGTACAATATATCGTTCTTAAGAAAACAACATTTATATAGTCAATAATAGTAGCTATTAGAATTTATGTGGTATGGCTACCATTTGTAACTTTATCTGTAGTTTTAAAATACATGTGAAGGCACATAAACAAATATCAAATGTAACTAGTTACTTGTAATGTTGTTACATGTATCGAGTAACAGTAATGCTTTAAGGATTTTCAAAAGTAACGATGTAACGATAACACAGAGTACATTTTTAACGTGTAATGATTAACGGTAACACTGCCCAATTTAATGTAACGATGCCCATCACTGTGCATAATCATTCAATCAGCGCTTTTCCAAACCAAATATTGCAAATCAGAAAACAGTATTTAATGACTGAAAAAATTTAAACCATATTGTAGAACATGAAAATTCAAGTAATCATTGTGAAAATTTCTGTAAATGAAAATCCCTACAAAAAAGACTATTGTGCAGACAATGTATCAATGATGTATTACAGAAAGCTATTGAAACTGATAAACAAAAATGGAGACATATTCTGAAAATAGTTCTTCATGCTGTGATGTTTGGTGCCAAAAACAATTTACCACTTAGAGGATCATGTAGTGTTATAGGAGCAGGGGGGCACAATTTTATGATCTTGCCTCAGGCGCAAAATTAGCTACTTATGGGTCTGCAGCCCAGGATATGTCATTGTGAGAAAGGTTAACTCAAAAACAATTCATCCTAAAATACCTTACCAAAGGTCTTGCAGGGAATCAGATGAATGAAAGGCACTATATTTTCACTGAACAATGTTTATATAGAACAAATACTTTTATAATCTGACATTTTTACTTAGTTTGTAAAAAATTTTATGTATATTATGGGCACAGTAATTCCTTGCTTTACAGAAATTCAATTTGTTGTATTATTGTTTGTGTGTTACACTGTAGAGTTAAGATTTTGTTCTGTATGAACATCTCCAAATATATAATGGGAGTTCAATGGGAAAACAGGATTCAATATATGGAAATCCACTTATGGAAGGATTTTATGGACTGTAACCCTTCTGTAAAGCGAGGGATTACTGCACTCATTTTGATACAAAACTATAATGACATCACAAGTAAAATTTAACTGATATTACATATTACTAAATTTTTATATTACAGATATACAATAATTGAAGAACAATGAAATGATGATAATATAGAGAAAACATTTAATATTGGGTAATTAACCAATGTTTACAAAAATATTTCTTTATAGAATCTTCTACCCAACATACACTAAAAAAGTGTGTTCATTGGGCAGAACATTTTGAAAGTGAGCATTTGGTAAATGGCCTACGCCCTAAACAGAAAGATTGACCTGGGCCAAGCAGAGCCTGCCTTAGAGTTTGCAGGGACCGTCCTAAAATTCAGAATTGGCCATCACCATCAAATATAAATTTAATCCAAAAAGTACAGAGTTATACAGAGCTACAAGGACACTATCATATAATTATAGAAGCATTTTCAGTACAATTAATGTAATTATAGTAATGCCAGCATTACTGGCAATTTACAAGCATTACTGGTAATTTACTGGTAATTTACAAGCATTATATTATATTCTCTTGAGAATCAACAAATTGCTATTTCTTTATATTCATAAATTTAGTGTGGGTCCTAAAGCAGATGCATCAGCCTAAGGCTGGCACTGAGGCCAAACCAATACTCAAAGAACAACTATACAAATGCAAGTCAAGGGAATACTTAATATAATTATTTATATGGAATTATGAAATGTAGGGTCAAATCGTGGCCTAAATATTTCCTACCACCACAATGTGTAATTCCTCAGATTTTAGTGATAATTTCATTCCTTTGGTCATCCATTCAGGATCCATTCCACCCTAATATTTCTTGTTCCCTTATTTAATTAAGAATTCTCTTAGCTGTTCTCTCAGTGATGTTAATTTCTTAAGCATTAATTTGCTTTTTCTGGCCTAGTACTTTACTTTCTTCATTGTCCTTTTAATCTCTGGTGTCATTATTTCTTCTATTTCCATTTGTTTGATATCCTCACTATTCTCAATTTGCATCTTCATTGTGTCAGACCTCACACTCATGAATACTCTTCCAGAACTGCTTGACTAATTCTTTCTGAAAGGGTGTTGTAACTTCAGTTTATCCTTTCTAAACTTCCTGTACAGTTTTGAGAGGTCCTCTGCAAACAATGTCTTTTTTCTTTCCACCTCATTTATTCTGAAATGTCTGTATGATCTTTTCAATTTTTAATACCAACTAAACATTTTTCTTCAATATACTTTGTGTTATTTGCCTTAGTTTCTATTCTTTCTCTCTCTAATATTCCTTCCTGCCTGTGGTGACCTAGTTTCAATGGATGAAATTGTCAAGATTACTTGAAGCTCATTTACTGCACTGCAATGTGGAACATATCCCATATTTAAATGCTTTAACTCACACACACTGTTTTTCTTAGTTGCTTTATATTCTTTTACGATTGAGTTCAATGACACAAACTTTTGCCAAGAGTTGGACAAGTGCCATTAGACTCCAATTTACTCACAAAGGCACATTTCAAGATGATTAAAGTTCCTCAGATTGCATCTGTACTCCTAGTGTCAATGGTCTACTTGGTATCTGGTCCAGATACTATGACAAGTTCTATTTTACTACACCTGTTGCTGGTGGTATATTTATTATGTTATGTTCCTTTCCTCTCTCTGCTCTGTTTATGCCAGTCACTTGGCACACTTACATAAATGATATTTGCTTCTCTTTCCCTTTTATAGTTTGATAATGTCAGACTTCACTGCCTCATTTTCAATCAGTCCTCCTCCTGCAATCACTGTCATGAAATATGTTGTGTCTCATTTGCTGTAGTTGGTTGGGGCTTATGCTTTCGGGATTGTTCATTAGCTGCTATGCCACTATTTTTGCAAATCTTCCAGTGTAGTAAACTACATATTCTGTCATTTCTCTTTGTATAGTGGTCATCTGTCAGGCTGAGTTTGGCACCCTCATATCAGGTAGTTGACAATGTTTGTTGGTAGAAGAAACAACATTTGTCATTGTTGGAGATCCCTCACTTTTTTTAAATCAATTTGTGTAGCAAGTTTGATCTTGTGCTTATATTATCATCTATCAAATTTCAATTCCTCTTTTCAGCCATTCCAGTGACTTATCTTTGTATATGTACCTATCTTTGTCTATGCAATGCTCATTGATACAAGTTAATCCTGAGTGCTCTTTTCAAGATGGTTACTGTTCCCCTTAATGCCTCAATTTGTACTTCACCATTTGCTATTGATGCTTTAATATCCTCCACATAGTTCTTTCAGTTTTTTCATTATTCCTACAGCTTCAGTTCTGACAGGTATTATATATCTAATGCATGGGGATTCCAGTCATTCTTGATACTGGTTCTTCATACAGGTTGATATTCTCTCTCTCTCATTAATTCCATAATCATTTGGAACACTTGCATCTATTATCAAAGGTGCGTTTTTTTCCCCATATTACTATGTCTGGTTTTATTGCTCTGTTTTCTGTGTTCCTGTGAGTATGATAGTGTCATAAAAAATGGTAAACTCTTCATTTCCAATGACTGGTTGTGGGTTATGATCTCACCCTTTTTCCCTTTGGTGAAAGGTATCTGGTGCTTTTTGCAGAGGCACCAATGGATGAGCCTACATATCTTGTTATGTCTGTGCAATATCCATCCTCCACAAGTGTTGGTACACCAACACATGGTGCTCCATACTCTCTACTTCCTGTTAGCAGAACTGGCATTTATCTTTAAGTGAAATGCCAGCCATCTTTTTAAATCCATTTGTGTATAGTGCTTGATCTTAAGCATCCATCACAATTCACTCTCCATCAAAACCTAAGGTGCCTCTATATAACCACTCAAGCAATCTTTCCTTATCAATGTAATCCTTTTCTATTTCTGCTGCAAATTTGCCTGCTCTGGCACTTTGCCTCAACTGCTCCACTTTTTCATTTTGTTAATCTCCAGTAAACTTTCCCCAACTCTTTTATGCTATTTTTGGTGATGTCTTTTTGGTATTTATTTTTGGTGAATGTTAGTTGGTGAAAAGTGTTTTGCTAGTTGGGTGACAGGGTTTTGGTGATGATTCTTATGATGTTTATGTACAAGGTTTATATGGGGATTGTTGGCACTAATCAGGTATTGGCATGTACTAACTATGGTGGATCTGTACATTTGCTTAATCAATTAATCTATCTTGTTCTTGCCATTTTCTTCAATTCCTAGATACTTCTAAGTGGCATCTTCTCCTGGATCTCCAATTATAACATTTTCAGCTAGTTCTAGGTTTTCTGCTCTCACCTTCTTTCCTTTCCTAATAATGCACTTTGAACACTTGTCAAAACTAAACTGTATCTATGTAGACATACCTTATCTTTAATTAGAATCTATTCCAAAGATATTCTTTCTGCACTATCTGGGATCAACTTTAGGATGGCACACAATCCTGATGGTGTTCTTCCAGTTGTTCTCAAGAACTGTGCTTCTGTGCTGACACCCTGCCAAGGCAAACTCTCTCATCTTTGTTTTTCATCTGGAATTTTTCCTTCCTATTGGAAACCTGTTCCAAACAAGAGTAACTGCTCTCAACCCTCCAACTATCATCCAACATCCAACTGCTTTGATTCTTTCCTTTCTAGTTTTTGAATCTATCTTTAATATTATTCTTAAACACCTCTTCTCACAATCTACTTTCAGATCATCAGTATGAGTTCTACGAGGGATGTTCCACTGGTGAACTTCTTGCACATCTCTCTGACTCTTGGTCATCTTCCTTTTGGGATTTTGGTGAAGCATTTTCTGTTGCACTGGAAATTTCAAAAGTTCTTGACAGAGTCTGGCACAAATCTTTAATTTTCAAACTGCCCTCCTTTGGTTTCTATTCTTCTATCTGTGCCTTCATTTCTGATTTACTTTCTATAGCTGTGGTTGTAGCTTGCCACTATTCTTTTCCTCAAGCTATTAACAGTGGTGTTCCTCAGGGTTCTGTCCTGTCACCCACATTTTCTTTTGATTTATTCGTCAACTATTAAGTTGTACTTCCTGTCCTATCTAATCCTATGCTGATGATTCCATTCTTCCTTCTCCACCTGCTTCGCACAGCATCCCTCTCAACAGTCACTCCATGATTCACATACGATGGCTATGGTACACCTGACCTCTGATCTTTCTGCTATCTCTGATTAGGGCAGAGAAAACCTTACAGTTTTCAGTGCTTCAAAAGCTCAGTTCCTCCATCTGTCTACTTGTCACAATCTTCACACAGCTATCTCCTTACTTTCAGAATGTAGCTTTAAGTCATCCATAAACAACAAATGGTTTATGGTCATGGTTGGATCTGTGTCTTCCCTCTGACAGGTTGTAGCCCCTCTTGCTTCTTTTCAGAAGTTTAAGGTGTTCAGGGTGAGGCAATAAAAGAGGTCACAAATTGTTACCCTGGAAAATACTTCTTTGGATGTGGACATCCTCTAATTTGATTTGGTCCTGTTAGGGTTATATTCTTTCTCCAATGCTCCATGCTTCTGCTTAGAAAATGTATTGTCTGTATTGTATAGCTTCATACATTCTAAAATCCATGAATGGGGCACACTGTCAAAAGCATTCTGATTTCTCCATCTTTTCTTACAATCTTCAATTATAGTTTGGTTGATTAGAAGCTCATCCTTGGTCTGAGGCATCTTCTTCTACACCTTTTCTGTTCTTATTCTAGGTAATTGTTCTCTATAAGATAGCTGTATATGTGATCTGCTATTATTAGTCAATAATTTATATGTAGCAAGTAAACAACAGATAAGCCTATACTTTTGGGAGTAGGTGAATTTCTTGTGACTTTGGTATTAGAATAGTGTTCCCTGTCACCCATTCTGGGGCATCTTCCTCACCATTTATCATTTGCTGAAAAGCCTGTTTATATGTAGTGGAGTAGTCTGTTTAATCCAAAAGTTTGGGATCTGGTTCCTCAAGTTTTGAAGTTGGTAAAGCTTGCTCATTTTGAGCTAAGTTTGTTTTACATTATGGTGATGTTTTCTATTTGTTATTTATCTCAATTGATGTCTCACTTCCTCTATCAAATCAGGTTCATTTTTGTTGCACTACCTAGGAAAAGTTGCCTCCAGTAGTTATCCAAGGCATTTTAGTCTAGCAGGTGTTACTTTACTTTTATTCTCTCATATATCAGATTTTTATAAAGAGCACTTGGGGTCTTCGCAAATAAATGATTTTGTTTTTAGCCTTTTACCTCATCTCTGTTCTTTATTTATTGAGCTAATACTTTAATTTAATTTATGACCTCTTAAATGCTCTCAAAGATGACATTTCCATGCTGTAGTGTAAGAACAAATATCACATTTAAAAGGTTTTCCTCTTTTCTGGCCTATATTCTTTTGACTGTTTTCTTTTCACACTCTGGGGACCCCAGCCCAGGGTCAAACCAGATCTGTATTTATCTGTTAACGATGCTTCCAAAGGCTCTTTTCAAGATAGTGACACTACTCTGAATTGTTTCCA
This sequence comes from Bathynomus jamesi, assembly GCA_023014485.1. Classification (NCBI taxonomy): domain Eukaryota; kingdom Metazoa; phylum Arthropoda; class Malacostraca; order Isopoda; family Cirolanidae; genus Bathynomus; species Bathynomus jamesi. The sequence goes on from JAJOZX010012482.1 coordinate 29,376, forward strand.
ATTATATCTCTGGGGCTGTTGTTTTTTTAGGTATCTGTTATAGATAAGAATTTAAATTCTTTTTGAGCAGCCCAGTAGCTCCCATTATCACTGGTATTATTTCTATTTCATATAGCAACCATGTTCTTTTTTGATCATTTTTTAGATCTTGGTATTTGGTTATCTTTCTCCTTGGTTTAGTCCAAGGACTATGTCAATAATCTGTCCCTTTCTTTTCTCTCTGTCCCATATTACTATATCAGGGTTCATGGCTCTGTTTTGGATACATCTTCCTGTAGGAATGATTTTGTTATTATATTAGATGGCCAACACTTTCCACCTCAGTATGACAGAATCTACACCTATCATTACTACTGAGTCCAGCCATTTTTTTAAATTAGCTCTTCTTCATCATACAGCAGAACTCCTCTCCTTAGCCATTCGAATGATCCTTCTTTATTCATGTAGTCCTTCTGAATTTCTTGATAGTATTTTCCAGCCCTTTGGTGTTGTTCCCATTCTTCTGCATGTTTGGCTTATTGTTCTAGGATGGACAAATTTTTTTTGCAACTTTTCCTAGCAATTAATGTGGCTGGTATTCTTTCAGTGTCTATTTCTTCTGTCATACTATTCCCTCCAAAGTGCTGGGCCAGTTTGGTTATAGAAGTTTGAGTTACTCTTGTGGTGTGGTGTTCATGAACTGGAGCTGTTGTAGAGTTAGAATTAGCTCCTCAGATACTGCCCACTGCTGATGGTCAATGATCAGTGCAGCTGGTTAACCTGTCAATCCCATCCCTCCCAATTTTGCAGGTACAATCTGGGAAGACACTGGTTCCAGTATGTTATTCTGTTTAGAGTGAGGATTTTCCTGATCTTAACATCTAGTTTGTTCAGTTCTGATTGCAGCCAGTCTATTATCCCTATACTATAATTAATAACATGGATGGAGAGTTAATTTATAGCCATTATTTTGTTCTTTGATGTAAGTTTGGTCTTGCAGATCTTTTTCAGTCTTCACACTTACTCTCCACTAATTTTCTCTCACATTTGCCAATGTTCTATATTACCCTTCTCTTCTATTCCAAGGTATACTGGTATACTGTCTGCAATCAGGCCAGTAAATAGTTTATGGTGGTAGTGAGGCAGCAAATTGGGCAGTATTTATTTGGGAGATTTGTCTCACAGGTCTTCGGGATGAGGGTTGTATCTCCACTTGTAAGCCATTCTAGTGATTCTTCTTCTCCCTGCAAAATTCTGTGAAAAGCAGGTGTGTAATGATGGTGTAATCCCATGTTCTGTTTCAGCCAGAAATTTGAGAGCTTATCCAGGGCAGGTTTTTTGAAATTTGAGAATTTTGCCAATTTCTTTCTTCCCTTATTTTCCATCATAAATAAGTCCTCCATTTCCAGTTTACCTTCATTTACTTCCCTGATGGTCTCTATCCAGTCAGCATCCTGGTTATGCTGTTCTGGGGTTTCAAAGAGGGGATTGCAGTATGACTCCAACTGGATCTGATCTGGTGGGTCACAGACTACTATTCTTTCTCTTAAGAGATTTGGTAAAAGCCTCTAGGGTTAAATGAAAATTGTTTGTTATGGTTTTTCATGTTTATCTGCTTTTGTTTATTCCTGATTCTATTGGCTATGGCTGGGATTTTTCCTTCCAATTTCAGTGCCTTGTCATGTAGTTAATTATCTCTCAAATTATACTCTCTTTATTTTCCCTACTTGTTTTTTTGAGTTTTCCTTGTTGTGGGGATGTTTGGAAATAGTTTCATTTGGTTAGAGAACATTGGCTGGTATGCTGCCTGCTTTTTCTCTTTTGGTTTATACTCTTTATTGTACTTTTTACAGCTGGAAGTGGGGTTTCCACCCAAAGCCAAACACTTCAACTATGTCTGAATTTGTCCGTGTGTTCATTTAAGGAGGGTGACCATTCCTTTTAATGTCCCTGTTTGGATTTCTCTGGTCTGGGGCTGTCCAGGGATTGAATTTAGCTAAGTTGATAGGTTGTTCTTCATCATACCTGGCAGCTTCTTTCAATCTCCATTTTCTCTGTATGTCATAGATGAGCACCTGGTATTTGGTAATTTTCTCTTTCCACTCTATTAAGGCTGTAGTCATTTGCGACACTGACCTCAATAAGTAAGGCACTCCTTTCCCTCTTGTCCCACACTACTATGTCCGGTTTTACTGCACAGTCTATAAAAGTGGTTGTTGGAATTACTGTCATAGTATATAGTATAACAGTTATTTCCAGTGACTGATGCAGGTGTGTGGTCCCATACATTTTTACTGCATTCTAGTTCTAATACTATCATGATCTTCCAGTAGATATATTTGCAAATTTTATTGTGTCTAGCTGTATAGCACCCATCTGCCATGAGCACCCTACAGCCTGATATTAGATGGCCAACACTTTTCACCTCAATATGACAGAATCTACACCTATCATTATTACTTATTCCAGCCATTTTTTTAAAAGCATTTGTTAGGAGTGCAAGATCTTGAGCACCCATTATTAGTCACTCTCCATTGTATTGGAGAACTCCTCTCCTTAACCATTCCAATGATCCTTCTTTGTTGATGTAGTCCTCCTGTAATTCTTGATAGTATTTTCCAGTTCTTTGATGTTGTTCCCATTCTTCTGCATGTTTGGCCTGTTGTTCCAGCACATACTTTTTGCACCTTTTCTTAGCTATTAAGGTGGCTGGTACTCTTTCAGTTTCTACTTCTTCTGTCATATTGTTCCTTCCAAAGTGCTGGGCCATTTTGGTTATGGAAGTATGTTGCGTTACCCTTGTGTTGTGGTGTTCACGGACCAGAGCTATTGTAGGGCTACTCGAACTCCTCAGATACTGCCCAATGCTGATGGTTGATGATCAGTGCAACTTGTTAACCTCAATCAATCCCATCCCTCCCAGTTTTCTTGGTAGGTACAATCTGGGAAGACATGGTTCCAGTATGTTGTTCTATTTAGAGTGAGGATTTTTCTGGTCTTAACATCTAGCTTGTTTAGTTCTGATTGTGGCCAGCCTATGATCCCTATACTATATAGTCATTCCTCAGTATTTGCGAGGGTTAGGTTCTTAAAAATCGTCACGAGTGTTGATCATATAAACTTATGGAAAAATAGGGTTAAGTTCCCAGCTCCCCTGAAAATCCCTTTTTGCCCCCCTAATTTAGCCATAAATGCCGAAAAAAAAAACAATTATGTTAATAATTATATAGATTAATACTAAATAGAATTAAAAGAAACAACAAAAAAAACATTGTATGAAATCATTTTCTACCACTACCAACAGCGATAAATCCTAGCCTAACATGAACATAGCCTATCAATATTTTTAGCTAACACCTGTAATAAAGAAAATTACAGAAAACTTTTCTTTTTCATTGTTGTTTTAATACCCTTTAAGTGAACACAAACAAAAATATTAGTGTAATGTTAATGTAATGAAAATGCTTGCGCGTGGACCTACATTTAGTACACTTTTGCACATCAGCCAGATGGCAGCCAATTTGAATTGCGAATAGGCAGTCTTTCCCTTGCAGATGCTGATTTAATGGTTACTATTATTCTCTCGTGAATAGGCAGTCTTGCATATGTCAATCACACGAATATGGAGGAATGACTGTAATTGATAACAGGGATGGCGAGTTGATTTATAGCTGTTATTTTGTTCTTTGATGCAAGTTGGGTTTTGCAGATCTTTTTTAGTCTTCATACATACTCTCCACTGATTTTCTCTCGCATTTGCCATTGTTCTATATTTCCACTTTCTTCTATCACAAGGTATTTGTAGGAAGTATCCTCTTCCAAGTCTTTAATCTCAGTGTCTTCCTAAAATGATGTTATAAGTTTGTACTCTCTTGCCTCCTCTAAGTGTACACTTAGCACACTTATCCAATCCAAACTTAATTTTTATGTCACTGGAGTAGGTATGGACAATCCTTAGTAGGCATTCCAGGTTTTGGTCAGAGTCTGCATGCAGTTTCAAATCATCCATAAACAGGAGATGGTTCAGAACACTGTTTGGATTTCTTTGCCTAGTTTGACTGAGGTTGTAGCCCTTGTTATTGCTAAGTAATTTGCTAAGGGGGTTCAGTGAGGCAGAATAGCGAGGGTGATAAGCTGTCACCCTGGAATATACCCCTCATAATCTCGACATGGGGAATGGATATTTTCCCATTTTCATGGGTGAGATTGATGTTTGTTCACCATTTTGTAATCTGGTTTGTTAAAGTGCTAATAATGGTAGGATGGATTTTGCACAGCTTGAGGCATTCCAAAATACTGGAATGTGAGACACTATCAAATGCCTTTTGATAGTCCATCCATGCCATACTTAGGTTTCTGCCTCTCTTCTTACAATCTTCAAGGATAGTTTTGTTGATGAGCAGCTGCTCCTTTGTACCTAAGCAGTTTCTTCTACATCCTTTCTGTTCTTTTTCTAGATAGTCTCCAGCATCCAAGTGTTCATACATACTGTCTGCAATTAGGCCTGTAAAAAGTTTATAGGTGGTGGTGAGACAGCAGATTGGGTGGTATTTATTTGGGAGATTTGTCTCGCGAGTCTTAGGGATGAGGGTTATGTCTCCACTTCTAAGCCATTCTGGTGTTTCTTCTACTCCCTGCAAAATCCTGTGAAAGGCAGCAGTATAATGGTGGTGTAATGCCGTGACCTGTTTCAGCCAGAAATTTGGGAGCTTGTCTAGGCTAGGTTTTTTAAAGTTGGAGAATTTTGCCAGTTTCCTTCTTATCTTGTCTTGTCTTGTCTTCTGTCATAAATAACTCCTCCATTTCTGGTTTACCCTCATTTGCCACCCTGATGGTCTCTATCCAAGCAGCATCCAGTATGAACTCTCAAATGCTTTTGAAGGTTACTTTTCTCTGCTGCAGTGTAAGAACAAATATCACATTTAAAAGGTTTTTTGCTCTTAGTTTATACTCTTGTTAGTACTTTTCATAGCTGTGTGGAGCTTCCACCCAAAGCCAATCACTTCAATTATGTCTGAACTTGGCCTAGCATTCATTTAAGAAGGGTGACTATTCCTTTTAATGCCCCAATTTGGATATTGATGGCCTGGTGCTGTCCTGGGATTGAATTCAGGTAAGTTGTTAGGTTGTTCTTTATCATATCTGTTGCCCCAACTATGATAGGGAGAATGGCAACTTCTTTCAATTCCCAGTTTCTCTTTATGTCATACATAAGTGCTTCATATTCCATAATTTTTTCCCTTTCCACTCTGTTGAGGCCATAGTTGTTTGGGACACTGACCTCAACAAGTAAGGCAACCCTTCCCCTCTTGTCCCACACTACTCTGTCCAGTTTTACTGCCAAGTTATCTATAAAAGTTACAGTTGGAATTAGTGTTATAGTATATAGTATAATGGTTATCTCCAGTGATTGGTGCAGGTGTATGGTCCCATATTTTTAATAGCTGTAAGTGGGGCTTCCACCCAAAGCCAAACATTTCAACTATGTCTGACTTGGCCTAGCATTGAGCTCCAGTATGAACTCTTAAATGCTCTTGAAGATGACTTTTGTTTGATGCAGTGTAAGAACAAATATCACATTTAAAAGGTTTTTCTCCAGTATGAATTCTTAAATGCCGTTGAAGACTATTTCTGTGTGCTGCAGTGTAAGAACAAATATCACATTTAAAAGGTTTTTCTCTAGTATGAACTCTTAAATGCACTCGAAGATGACTTTTCTGTGCTGCAGTGTAAGAACAAATGTCACATTTAAAAGGTTTTTCTATTGTATGAACTCTTAAATGCTGTTGAAAACTATTTCTGTGTGCTGCAGTGTAAGAACAAATATCACATTTAAAAGTTTTTTCTCCAGTATGAACTCTTAAATGCACTCGAAGAGTACTTTTGCATGCTGTAGTGTAAGAACAAATATCACATTTAAAAGGTTTTTCTCCAGTATGAACTCTTAAATGCCTTTGAAGATTATTTCTCTGTGCTGCAGTGTAAGAACAAATATCACATTTAAAAGGTTTTTCTCCAGTATGAACTCTTAAATGCTGTTGAAGACTATTTGTGTGCGCTGCAGTGTAAGAACAAATATCACATTTAAAAGGTTTTTCTCCAGTATGAATTCTTAAATGCCGTTGAAGATTATTTCTGTGTGCTGCAGTGTAAGAACAAATATCACATTTAAAAGGTTTTTCTCTTGTATGAACTCTTAAATGCACTCGAAGATGACTTTTCTGTGCTGCAGTGTAAGAACAAATGTCACATTTAAAAGGTTTTTCTATTGTATGAACTCTTAAATGCTGTTGAAAACTATTTCTGTGTGCTGCAGTGTAAGAACAAATATCACATTTAAAAGGTTTTTCTCCAGTATGAACTCTTAAATGCACTCGAAGAGTACTTTTGCATGCTGTAGTGTAAGAACAAATATCACATTTAAAAGGTTTTTCTCCAGTATGAACTCTTAAATGCCTTTGAAGATTATTTCTCTGCGCCGCAGTGTAAGAACAAATATCACATTTAAAAGGTTTTTCTCCAGTATGAACTCTTAAATGCTCTCGAAGATGACTTTTCTCTGCTGTAGTGTAAGAACAAGTATCACATTTAAAAGGTTTTTCTCCAGTATGAACTCTTAAATGCCTTTGAAGATTATTTCTCTGTGCCGCAGTGTAAGAACAAATATCACATTTAAAAGGTTTTTCTCCAGTATGAACTCTTAAATGACTTTTAAGATTTTTCTTAAACTTTGTCCAATAATTGCAAATGTAACACTTAAATATAATCTGTTCTAGGAGTTGGTCTTTGTGGTTTCCATTATGTTCAAAATTAAGTAAAGACTTGGTTGTTTTAAGTTTTAATTTTGCTATTGGGTTCTGCTTTGGTTTTGAATGCTGCAAATGATTTATAGAAAATTAGTTTAGTTGGAACATTTGGTTTTAAGCCAATTACTCAACTAAAACCAAAATATTTAGGTTCATATTTTTCCTGCCACAGAGAATGCAAACAAACTTATCATTAATCAAAATACAAAAGTTTTTAATTCTGCAGTTTACTGTGTTGTTTGTGCACCATTCTTTTTTTACTATTAGTTTTTATTCAATGGTTTGATTAAAATATTCTTGAATAATTCATATATAATTAGTTCTACATCAGCTAATTTCGAAGAACTTCTACACCCTAATGTGATCTTGAACTGTAAAGGATTTGCAGACAACCTATACTTTGTCTTGTCTGTGTTGTGGGGGATTTCTAAAGTCTTCATATGTTTTTGGATTGGCCTTTCCATCTCAACCAGATACTTTCATTTTAGGGACATTCTTGTCAAATGATAATTAGGTATGGTCGGGTAAGTGTGGTTATTATTATTATTATTATTTTATTAATTGTCTTTATTTAAATACCAGTATGTATTAGATTAGGCAAAAGATGTAGGGTTAGATAGGTAATTACTAAGTATTTTGTTTTTTGGGGGATTTCAGCAGGTTTCAAAGGTTTTTGTATTGGCCAAATAGACTAGTTAATTTATTATAAAGAAGGATTGATAGACCAACTAGTAGTGGTGGGAAGGAAAGATTTTTCAGAGGCCAAAGTAAAGCTATATATTGCAGAAGGATCCAATATTAATTTTGAGCTTTAATATCTTCTGACTATGTTGGGCTAAAAATAATCTTGGGGACTGGATCCCTTTCTCCCCAAATCTATCTCTCTCTCTCTCTCTCTCTCAGCAGTTAGTCCCCCTCCAACAGCAGTTAGTCCCCCTCCAACAGCAGTTAGTCCCCCTCCAACAGCAGTTAGTCCCCCTCCAACAGCAGTTAGTCCCCCTCCCCCAGTAGTTAGTCCCCCTCCAACAGCAGGTAGTGACTCTCCTTCCACGTTGAAAGGGGCTCAAGCTCCTGCGGAGATTGTCCCCTCATTAGTGAGGGGCTATTCAACTCCCGACAGCCCTGGCTGTTTGGGAAACGGGTCGTGCTAGGGGGCGGTCAGAATAGGGGAGGCTCCCTCCGTGCAATGCTTTTTAATGCTAGGTCGATCAGGAACAAGTTTGGTGAGCTACGGGCGCTCTTAGCATCAAAACCAGGATATCGTTGCTATCACCGATTCCTGGATTCATACTGATCGTAGGGACTACATTGGGGTTCGAAATTCCTGGGTATAGAATGTTTCACAAAGACCGCACCCGTGGGGAGGGGGGTGGGGTACTAATATACGTCAGAGACACGTTGAGTCCGGTTGACTGCCAGTTCCGGTCGGAACGGGAGCTGCTTGGCGTCGATCTGAACGTGGGAGGGACGAACTATAGGTTAATCTTGGTGTACAGACCTCCGCATCTCCTCCTCAAGGAGGATACAGCCCTGTACACTGAACTCAGTAGCCTGCTAGGGGATAGGGTGTGTGTAGTTTTAGGAGACTTCAACTGTCGCGGCATAAAGTGGGAAAACAGGACTGCCAATGCTGAAGGGAGGAGGCTAGTTGACTTTGCTGATGAGAACTTCCTCACTCAGTGGGTCAACGAGCCTACACGAGGCGAAAGCGCTCTAGACTTAGTATTCACGACCAAAGACAACCTCGTCACTGGCCTCACTGTTGACGAATCATTGGGCGGGAGTGATCACGGTCTTATTAGGTTCCGTGTGTGCGTCCCTCAGGTGAAGCGTAGTAACTCGAGAGGCAGTAAGCTCGATCTCCAGTGGGCGAACTTTGTTAGCCTCAGGGATAGCGTAGGAGAGATGGGGTTAGAGGTTGGCGGCGATGTTGAGGGAGTGTGGAGTGCATTCAGGGACAGGTTTATGGTGCTGCAGTCTGCTGCCATACCCTCAAAACTGGTCACCCCTGCTCCAACGCAGCCTAAGTGGTTCAATCGTGAAATCGCTTCAGCTATCCGAAATAGGAAAGTAGCGTATAGGAGGACGAAGGCCAATCATTCCCACAAGAACACTGAAGTGTATGTCTGCCTGTGTAGGGAAGTGAAGGCGAAGGTTAGGCTAGCGAAACGTAACGAAGAACTACGGGTGGCAAGCCTCTGCAAGGGGAACCCTAAGGAATTCTTCAGTTATGTTAATAGTAGAAAGCCCATTAGAAGCATGATAGGTCCATTAAAGGATGGAAGCGGCGTTCTGCGGACCTCCAACACGGACATCGCTAATGTGCTTAATGAGTACTTTGCGGGAATGTTCACCAGGGAGGATACCCGCGTCATCCCCGAGCCAGGCGTGAGGCACGAAGGTGCTGGCCTGGATAGTGTTAGATGTACCGCGACAGTCGTTGCCGATAGAATAGACAAACTGAGCGCGTTTAAGGCTCCTGGGCCAGACCAGTTTCTCCCCAGAGTGTTGCGAGAAGTGCGCGACCAGGTGGCTCCCCACCTGGCTACAGTCTTCAACAAATCGTTGGAGATGGGCCAGGTGCCTGGTGACTGGAGGGAAGCCAACGTGACCCCTATCTTTAAGAAAGGGGATCACAAAAGTCCAGGGAACTATTGGCCCATTAGTCTCACTTCAGTTGTAGGTAAATTATTAGAAGGGATAATAGCTGATAGGATCGTTGACCATTTGGATTCCTACAAGCTGCTTGGGGACTCCCAACATGGGTTTAGACGGCATAGGTCGTGTCTCACCAACTTGCTCGAGTTTTTCCACGTCATGTTGAGTGGGTATGATAAGAGTAGGGTGATTGATATACTTTATCTCGACTTTCAGAAAGCCTTTGATAAGGTACCTCACCGCCAGCTAATGGCGAAAGTGAGCGCGCTGGGTATCGGTGGGGAAATATGTAGGTGGATTGAAAACTGGCTGAGGAATAGGTGGCAGAGAGTGGTAATTAAAGGGGCTAGTTTGGGTTGGGCCTCGGTCACTAGTGGGGTTCCTCAGGGTTCCGTTTTTGGGCCACTGTTGTTTATCATTTACATAAATGATATCGACAGTGGCATCGTCAGTCGGATCGCCAAATTCGCTGATGACACCAAGCTTGGGGCCAATGTTGGGACACCCGAAGCGATCGAGGAACTGCGTGTGGACCTAGGTAGGATAGGAGAGTGGTCCAAAAAATGGCAAATGCAAAGTGATGCACATTGGCTACGCCAATCCCAAGTCGGACTACTCGATGTTGGGTAGTAATATCGAGGTGACTGATTTAGAAAAGGACTTGGGTGTGCTAATTAGCAGCGACCTTAAGTTTACGAAACAGTGTGTAGAGGTGGAAAAGAAAGCCCAGAAACTATTGGGTTATATCAGGAGGCAATTTCAGTTTCGGAACAAGGAGATTGTGCTCTCACTGTACAATTCCCTTGTTCGGCCGCACCTGGAGTATGCTGTGCAGTTCTGGTCGCCCGCCCTCAGGAAAGATATTGAGAGGCTGGAGCGAGTGCAGGCGAGGGCCACAAAGTTAATCCCTTCCATTAGGCATATGGGCTACAATCGACGGTTACGCGCCCTGAACTTGTTTTCGCTTGAAACTCGGAGGCTGCACGGTCAACTGATCGAGGTTTTCAAGCTCTTACGTGGGTTGAACGATGTCGATTTTAGAAGTATGTTTAGTTTAAATGATAACCCAACTCGCAACAATGGTTGGAAGTTGGATTTAAAACGGTTTAGGACTAGTGTGTGTGGGAATTACTTTACATATAAGATCTGTGACACATGGAACAGGTTACCTTCGGAAGTTGTGAACAGTTCCTCTGTGGATCAGTTCAAGAAAAGGTTAGACGAAATCTTGCACACTATTTGAGTGTGTAAAGACATTTAGGACCTCAGTCTGCGGAAATTTCTTTTCCTATAAAATAGTTAATATCTGGAACCAACTTCCCTCAGAGGTTGTTTCCAGTCAAAGTGTAAATGTGTTTAAAAATAGGCTAGACAAAGTACTGAATACTCTCATAGTTTAAGACTATAACATAAGAAAACTCTGCAGGAGATCGCTTGCACGGTGTCTCTGTGAGCAAGCTAAATATAGAGCTATTTATATATTCTCCACTTTCCTGTAAAATTTCCTTGGCTACTTTTCCAGGGTCAATGTATTTTCTTCAACCTTTTTCCATACCTGCCTCTGGCAGGGAGGGAGCGGAGGGTGGGGAGAGAGCCTTCTACTTTTCTATCCAGTTTTCTACTACTGCTAGGATAGTTGAAAGAAAAATAAACTTTTACAAAATTTTCCCTGGCACCCGTTGCCATTGGTACCTCCTCGGTATGGGCCACAAGGCCTTTTGAGGTACTTCTTTTCCTTGTAACTCCTTGTAACTCTCTCTCTCTCTCTCTCTCTCTCTCTCAGCATCAGAATACCAGGATATTGTTGCTATTACTGAGTCCTGGATTCATACTGATCGTAGGGACTACATTGGGGAGTTTGAAATTCCCAGGTATAGAATGTTTCGCAAAGACTGCACCCATGCGGAGGGGGGTGGGGTACTAATATACATCACACACACATTGAGTCTGGTTGACTGCTGGCAGGGTAATTCTACGAGAAATAGACAAATGAAGTACACGGTAACCTCTTCAAAATTCATGAAACTTGGTGTGAGGGTTGGTTTAGGTCCAAATTACAAATTTCTGAATTTTTTTGAAGATTGGTCAAATTGGTCAAATTTTATGGCTTGACCAAATTTTGGTCAAATGAAAAAAACAATAATTTTCAAATGTAAATATCTCAGCTCCTAATTGTGGTAGTGTAGTAAGTCTTAAATGATAAAATATGTAAAATTAACTGTAGTTTCTAAATATGTATCATTTTTTTAGGGTAACAAAAATAAAATTATGATTTTTTGGAACTTTTTTTTTTTTTTTTTTTGCAGCGAAGATATTTTTTGAAAAAAAGACCAGGAATAAAAAATGTTTATTTGATGTATGTACACCATAATAAGTAATAAAAAGTCAGCTTATCGACGATTATTATGAAAAAAAAATTACTAAAAAAAAAATCCAAATTTTAACAATTTTTTGCTTTCTTTCCAGATTTTCAGTATATACCTAATTTTCTAGTATACGTAAATTTACCTAACCCTTAAAATGCCTCAAAACACAAAATTTTGTTGCGATCCTATGAAAAAACACTCAAGAAGAATTTTCTGTAACATCAAAAAGTAAACTCTGCCATGGCAGCTGCAAGCTATGGAATTTTAGAAGAAAATCAATTACTATGCAGCAATTGCTATGTCACAATTAAAAAGAAGCCAATTGTATTAGAACATGTTCAACATTCATCCAGAGAGCCGGAACCTGCGCCAATACCTGAGCCAGACATACTTAACGAATGTATGGAGCGAAGCAGTAGCGATTCCACGAATCCACCACCATTGGAAGAATTTGTCGTTCAAGACAGGCAATTCAATAAAGATTTGCTCAGTGACAATATTTTACCTTTATTTGAAAGCCCTATTAAAACAGGTAATAAAACAATAGAGACTCTGTTCAGGACATTTGTTTCTTAATGCCAAATTCATAGTTTTCTGTTTTTAAATATTAGCATCAGCACTTGAACACATATATACAAAATATTTGATATTCGATTATTTCACGCAACCTAAATTTATGAATTTGTTTTACAGCTGGATTGAAGCCGGGACAAAAACAGATAAAGGCTTCTACGAAATTCAGATCAACAACAGAAAAGGTTAAACAAAGTTTTGAAGCTGCTTATGGGGCTCCTATTGACTATTCTGAAGCTGGTCCATCCAAAAAAAGTTGTTTGGAAGATGATTTAGAGAAGCAAGACTACTTTTTGGACAGTTATTGAAATTTGACATTTTAAATTAAATTTAATACAGTCATCGAAGTACATACTAAATTAAGTTTTATCTGTTTACATTTTTATAATCGGACAATATAATACATATACATATATTTTATGAAAAGTTTAATTAAAAATACACTAATTAAACTTAATGTCAAATACACTTTATTTCAGGTATCAAAAGGTTATGGAAGAATTAAAGGAGAAATTTCAAGCAAGTAATGATCGCAATCTTAGGTTACAAATACTATCATTGTATCCCTATCCCATTGAAAAAACTGCTGACTACTTTGGAGCAACAAAGTATATGGTGCGTAAGAGCTGCAATCTTCAAAAACAGTTTGGGATTCTTCCTAACATTCCAAACATGACAAAAGGGAAGGTCGTCACAGCTGAAATGAAAAAAAATCATTCGGGAGTTTTATGAAAATGACAAATATAGTAGGATGTGCCTGGGAATCAAAGATTATAAGTTTGCAATAAATGAAGAGGGTGAAAAAATAAAAAAACAAAAAAAGACTGGTATTGTGTAACTTGAAAGAGTTATATGCTGAATATGCAAAAAATGATGAAAATCCCAAAATAGGCTTTAGTACCTTTGCTCATCTTCGACCATCATGGTGCGTGCTTGCGGGACAAAGCGGAACTCACAGTGTCTGCGTATGTACGCATCACCAAAATCCAAAACTACAAATATCAGCGTTAGGCATTAAAGATTTAGACTATAAAAAATTAATGTCTTTATCCATCTGCAGCATGGACAATGAAGATTGTATGATGCACCGATGCAAAAGATGCCCACGAGAGGTCGGAATCAAAAATTATTTGGAAAGTTTGGACTTCATGGCGATGGAAGAGAGAAAATATAAACAATGGGTGTCCATCAATCACTGTATGTTAAAAGATATCACCGAAACTCCAGAGGAATATGTGGAATCACTCACCAAAAAAATTGCACAACTGACAAGACACCACTTCACGAATAAATGTCAGTTGAGTTACTTCAAAAATCTAAAAGAAACTCTGCCCGAAAATGAAGGTGTTTTGGTGGGCGATTTTGCGGAAAACTTCTCATTCATCATACAAGATTGTGCCCAGGGGTTTCATTGGGAGAACTCACAATGTACAGTGCACCGATTCATTTATTATTCCAAAAACAATGCAGGAAAACTAATTTGCAAAAGTTACTGCTTCATTTCAAACCATCGCAGGCATGATACAATTCTGGTTCATAGTTTTCTCAAAAAATTAATCCTGTGCATCCAACAACAAAATTCAAACCTAACTAAAATTCATTATTTCACAGATGGATGCGCGGCTCAGTATAAGAATAAAACAAATTTTCTAAATTTATGCCATCATTTCGAAGACTTCAAAATTCATGCTGAGTGGAATTTTTTCACGACATCCCACGGGAAGAATGCCTGCGACAGTATTGGCGGAATGGTAAAAAGAGCAGTCGCCAGAGAAAGCTTACGACAGCCTCTCAACCATCAAATCTTAACAGCTGAGGACTTCTACAATTTCTGCTCTCAAGAATTCCTAACTGCTATTGACTTTTTTTACGTCTCTGAGGCAGAAGTTGTAGATGTAGAGCTTTCTTTGCAAAAACGTCTGAGTGAACCTATTAATTCTATCAAAGGTACTCAACAATTACATCACTTCATCCCAATTTCCAAGAATTCGTTGAAGGTTTATCCACTCTCTCAGAGTGCACAGTCAGTCGAAATAAGAGAGCTCATTAGAGTTTCTGCTTCAGATCAAGAACATAATACTGTCTCTCAACGCGAAATTGAAACAGGCTCTTTTGTGGGTTGTATGTATGAAAATAAACTATGGCTCGGATTAGTCCAGTCCTTTGACTGTGAATATGATGATTTTCTGATAAAATTTCTCCATCCTTCGGGCGTATGTCCCTCATACATTTTTCCTGCGCAAGATGATGTTTGTCACGTTCCAACAGAAAATATATTTGGGAGTATTGAAGCAAGTTTACGAGGAGGAACAAGAATACAATACATTTTTCCGCTTCAAGAATTAAATAACTTTTCAAAAAGATAAAATAAATTCTATCGAATGTATACTATTTAAGATTGTCTATATAATATTTCTAAAATTTTTATCTAAGATTTGTGTATCTACTTAATAGTTATAAAAATCTTTTCAAATTCTTTTTTCTTATATTATATTATTAGTGTCTAAAATTTGGATTCACTGGATGAGAATACTGTCTCTTAATTCATTCTCAAAGACTTGTGTACGTGTAGTATTAGGAAGAGTATTTTATACTCTGATAAGCGCTTTATAAATTAAACATTATTATTGTCAATATATTCTGTCCCTAAATATAAGAGAGGTTATGTATGTACATTGTACATATATTTTAAAAGATTTTTTCTCCTTTGGTTTATCTACATGTATTTTTTATATGATTTGAAAATTATCTTTTTTTGGACCAACAAGTCTGTAATAAATCTTCATCGTCTGAAAAAATATTTTATTACTTAATTTCAAACTCAGTTTTGAGCCTTATAATAAACTATAAGCTGACTTTTTATTACTTATTATGGTGTACATACATCAAATAAACATTTTTTATTCTTGATCTTTTTTTCGAAAAATGATATCTTCGCTGCCAAATTGCAAAAAAAAAAAACTGACATTTTTTCCAAAAAATCATAATTTTATTTTTGTTACCCTAAAAAAATGATACATATTTAGAAACTACAGTTAATTTTACATATTTTATCATTTAAGACTTATTACACTACCACAATTAGCAGCTGAGATATTTACGTTTGAAAATTGTTGGTTTTTCATTTGACCAAAATTTGTTCAAGCCATAAAATTTGACAAATTTGACCAATTTCCATTTGACCATTTGACCAACTCGACCAACTCGACCAATTTTCAAAAAAATTCAGATTTATGTAATTTGAACCAAACCCAACCCTCACACCAAGTTTCATGAATTTTAGAGATGGTGGAGTGTACATTTGGCACTTTCATTTGTCTATTTGTCCTGGAATTACCCGCCAGTTCTGGTCGGAAAGGGATCTGCTTGGGCTCGAATCTGAATGTGGGAGGGACGAGCTATAGGTTAATCTTGGTGTACAGACCTCCGCATCTCCTCCTCGAGGAGGATACAGCACTGTACACCGAACTCAGTAGCCTGCTAGGGGATAGGGTGTGTGTAGTTTTAGGAGACTTCAACTGTCACGACAAAGTGGGAAAACAGGACTGCTGATGCTGAAGGGAGGAGGCTAGTTGACTTTGCTGATGAGAACTTCCTCACTCGGTGGGTCAACGAGCCTACATCGGGTGAAAGCGTTCTAAAATTAGTATTCACGACTGAAGACAACCTCGTCACTGGCCTCACCATTGATGAATCGTTGGGCAGGAGTGATCACGGTCTTATTAGGTTCCGTGTGTGCATCCCTTGGGTGAAGCGTAGTAACTCGAGAGGCAGTTAGCTCGATCTATGGCGGGCAGACTTTGTTAGCCTCCGGAATACCGTAGGTGAGATGGGGTTAGAGGTCGGCGGCGATGTTGAGGGAGTGTTGAGTGCATTCCAGGATGAGTTTATGGTGCTGCACTCTACTGCCATACCCTCAAAACCAGTCACCCCTGCTTCAACGCAGCCTAAGTGGTTCAATCATGACATCGCTTTGGCTATCTGAAATAGGAAAGTAGCGTATAGGAGGGCAAAGGCCAATCATTCCCATGAGAACACTGAAGCATATGTCCACCTGTGTAGGGAAGTGAAGGCGAAGGTTAGACTAGCGAAACGTAACGAACCATTTGGATTCATACAAGCTGCTTGGGGACTCCCAACATGGGTTTAGACGGCGTAGGTCGTGTCTCACCAACTTGCTCAAGTTTTTCCAGGCATGTTGAGTGAGTATGATAAGAGTAGGGCGATTGATATACTTTATCTCGACTTTCAGAAAGCCTTTGATAAGGTACCTCACTGCCGGCTAATGGCGAAAGTGCACACACTGGGTATCGGTGGGGAAGTAAGTAGGTGGATTGAAAACTGGCTGAAGAATAGGCGGCAGAGGGTTGTAATTAAAGGGGCTAGTTCGGGTTGGGCCTCAGTCACTAGTGGGGTTCCTCAGGGTTCCATTTTGGGGCCACTGTTGTTTATCATTTACATAAATGATATAGACGGTGGCATCATCAGTCAGATCACCAAATTCACTGATGACACCAAGCTTGGGGCCAATGTTGGGACGCCAGAGGCGATCGAGCAACTGCATGCGGACCTAGGTAGGATAGGAGAGTGGTCCAAAAAAATGCCGTTTAACTTGGGTAAATGCAAGGTGATGCACATTGGCTACGCCAATCCCAAGTCGGACTACTCGATGTTAGGGAGTAATATCGAGGTGACTGATTTGGAAAAGGACTTGGGTGTGCTAATTAGCAGCGACCTTAAGTTTACCAAACAGTGCGTAGAGGTTGAAAAGAAAGCCCAGGAGCTGTTAGGTTATATCAGGAGGCAATTTCAGTTTCAGAACAAGGAAATTGTGCTCTCTCTGTACAATTCCCTGGTTTGGCTGCACCTGGAATATGCTGTGCAGTTCTGGTCGCCAACCCTCAGGAAAGATATTGAGAGGCTGGAGCAAATGCAGGCGAGGGCCACAAAGTTAATGCCTTCCATTAGGCATTTGGGCTACAATCAACAGTTACGCGCTCTGAACTTGTTTTCGCTGGAAACTCGGAGGCTGCGCGGTCAACTGATCAAGGTTTTCAAGCTCTTACGCAGGTTCAACGATGTCGATTTTAGAAGCATGTTTAGTTTAAATGATAACCCCCCAACTCGCAACAATGGTTGGAAGTTGGATTTGAAATGGTTTAGGACTAGTGTGTGTGGGAATTACTTTACGTATAAGATCTGTGACACATGGAACAGGTTACCTTCAGAAGTTGTGAACAGTTCCTCTGTGGATCATTTCAAGAAAAGGTTAGACCAAATCTTGCACACTATTTGAGTGTATACAAAATTTTCCCTGGCACCCATTGCCATTGGTACCTCCTTGGTATGGGCCACAAGGCCTTTTGAGGTCTTCGTTTCCTTGTAACTCTCTCTCTCAGGTTGGGCCTCAGTCACTAGTGGGGTTCCTCAGGGTTCCATTTTGGGGCCACTGTTGTTTATCATTTACGTAAATGATATCGACATTGGCATCGTCAGTCGGATCACCAAATTCACTGATGACACCAAGCTTGGGGCCAATGTTGGGACGCCCAAAGCAATCGAGGAACTGCGTGCGGACCTAGGTAGGATAGGAGAGTGGTCCGAAAAATGGCAAATACCATTTAACTTGAGTAAATGCAAAGTAATGCACATTGGCTATGCCAATCCCAAGTCGGACTACTCAATGTTGTGGAGTAATATCAAGGCGACTGATTTGGAAAAAGACTTGGGTGTGCTAATTAGCAGCGACCTTAAATTTACCAAACAGTGCGTAGAGGTTGAAACGAAAGCCCAGAAGCTGTTAGGTTATATCAAGAGGCAATTTCAGTTTTGGAGCAAGGTGTGTGTGCTCTCTCTGCACAATTCCCTGGTTCAGCTGCACCTGGAATATGCTGTGCAGTTTTGGTCACCCACCTTCAGGAAAGATATTGAGAGGCTGGAGCGAGTGCACGCGAGGGCCACAAAGTTAATCCCTTCCATTAGGCATTTGGGCTACAATCGACAGTTACGCGCCCTGAACTTGTTTTCGCGGAAACTCGGAGGCTGTGCCATCAACTGATCAAGGTTTTCAAGTTCTTACGCGGGTTCAACGATGTTGATTTTAAAAGCATGTTTAGTTTAAATGATAACCCAACTCGCAACAGTGGTTGGAAGTTGGATTTGAAACAGTTTAGGACTAGTGTGTGTGGGAATTACTTTACCTATAAGATCTGTGACACGTGGAACAGGTTACCTTCAGAAGTTGTGAACAGTTCCTCTGTGGATCATTTTTAGAAAAGTTAGACCAAATCTTGCACACTATCTGAGGGTATAAAAAATGTTCACTGGCACCCGTTGCCATTGGTACCTCCTCGGTATGGGTCGCAAGGCCTTTTGAGTCTCTCCCTCCCTCCCTCCCTCATAGGGAACAAAAGTTTATTCTTTTCCCTGTTCTGGAACAAAGATAAGTAAAGTGTAGTTTGTCCATTAAGTCTGAACTTAAGAAATTAAAGAAGAAACTGTAAGAATAAATGTGTATTATAATAAACAAAATTAGTATTATTTCCTGGACCCAGTAACAGTAGTTACAAGAATTAAGAGAGTACTGTAAGTAGAAAGAGAGAAAACCAAACTCAAGAAGAAATTGAATTTGTCTATTGTAAATTAGTCGTCCTTTGAGAGAAGAATATTGGTGAAACAACTAAAGTGAGTGTAAACTGAATATATATCCATTGTACTGTAAGTTATGCACCATCCACCTTGAAAGTAAGAGAACATCGGTTATGTTAATTTGATAAATACCTTAAGACTGTAACTCCACTAACCTTAGGATTTGAAGTGTGATTAAAAACATTTATTTATAAGAAAAAAATAAGAAAAAATAAATAAATAAATATAAAGTTGAAAAAGTGCTTGTTTGTTAAAATAATATAAACAAATGGGTTTAAGGTTTTTTTATTAGTTATAATTTTCTAGTGATAGGCTGAGGACAGGAAAATACTTTTTGTCATGGTTGATGGGAAAAGTTTGGGAGTTTGGGAAGGGGATCGACATGTCCCCAATTGTTAAATATTAAAATACCATAATAGAAACAAAATAAAAATAATTAAAAATCCAGAAAGTTGGCAGTTTGGCAAGTTGCCTTTCTATAACACCTTTGTTTTTTCAGATATCTCTGAGATTGGTGGTTGGTTTGGTTGACCTAGACATGTCCTGTCATCCCTGCAAGGATTCAAACCTGAAGGCCTGGCCTGGGACCTATCTTGTCATTTGGGTTGCCCTGAGAAAAAAATACTGGTATCATGGTGGCCCAGAAATCCACCACAGTATGAGCAAATGAATTAAGGGCTGGTTTGATATGCATATGTATCCGTGTGTGGTTCAAGTATGCCCACTGGGAGGTACTAATGCCCCTGAGCTTCTGTAACTTAAGTATGCCTTACATTTACTATTATGGCAAAATATATTAACACTCTTCCATACAAATTTTAAAAATTCTTCATATTGATTAAAATCACTTGGTAACAAATTCCTAACACTGCCTAAATACTGTGGAAGTAAAATTTATTTTATTAATATCTGGTTCAGAGAATGTACAGAACAGTCAGCAAACTATTTAGTTTTAGTAAAGTAAGCTTGAAATGGGAACAAGTTTTCTTCCCAAAAAGAAAAATCAAACTTAATTTGTTCTTTAAACCTGATTTCAAACTAATTTCAGTCAACCAAAACCATATGAATAACAATGATATTTTTGGGAGTTGTTTAACCTCAATAGTAAAACTGAAGGTTCTATAATGAAAGGAATATATAGTTTTTTAGGTCCATTATCCTACAAAGGTAAATTCATAGAAACCACCTTAATCGCTGCAATCAGAGCTCAGAGTTAAGAGCCAAACCTATATCTTTCAGATTAATAGTCCGATGCCTTTCACTGACGCAGGGGGGACCAAGAGTGAATGTCTGTAAAATACTCTTCCCTTCCCCCTCAAGAGCGTACCAAAATCAAAGTCCACAGTTTTTGCAATGTTTGGACACATGGCATGTCAAAAATTGAAGGTTAAAGATATGGGGAAAGGTAGTCTGAGGAAGGTTGTTCTAGAGTTGACCAGTTCAGTAGAGGAAAGATTGAGAATACCGATTAACCCTTGTGTTACAGAGTTGGACAGAAAAGTGATGAGAATGTGTTGGAAGTCTGGTACTGCATGCTCTCATTAAAGGAGGCAACATGCTGTTAGTGTGTTCAGAAGAGCAATGTTTGTTATAGAAGAAATAGTAAAGAGAGTGAGGCAACATTGCAGTGAAGAGGAAAAAATGAAGACAGGCAGTATAAGGTGGGAAATTGATGAGACAAAAAGCCCTTGATTCCACACAGTCAAGTAGACCTGTGTGGGTTGACTCTGTCCAGTTGAACCACCCCTCACAGGGACAAATGAGACTCCTCCCTGTACAGAGAGAGCAAATGAGTAGGGATGAAGAAACTGCAGAGTCAGCACAACACACAACCTCTAAGAAGCTGTTTTACAGAGTATATGTGATCTTTCCAAGAAAGATCACAAGGAAACACTAAGAATGTTACAGGAAGAGGAAGGATTGAGTTGTGTATTGTTAAAGATAAGGAGATAGTTGTGTGGAAGATTGCGATGGGTAGACAAATGAAGGAACCAAGTTTTTGAGGCATTGAAAGCCACAAGGAGTTTTCTGTCCCAGTCAGAAATAGCAGAAAGATCAGAGGTCTGATGTGTCATAGCTGATTCATACAAAGCATGGAGTAATTGTTATGAGGGACATTTTGTGAAGTGGGTGCAGAAATGAAAAGTGGAATCATTGGCATAGGAGTGGATAGGATAGGAAATACAACTTAAAAGATCATTAGTTAATAAATAAAAAGAAGTTTGTGACAGGACAGGCCTCTGAAGAACACCACTATTAATAGCCTTTGGAGAAGAACAGTGGTCATTCAAAAACTTTAGAAAGGCAAGAAATCAAAGCAACTGGATGATAGTTGGAGGGTTGAGAGAGGTCACCCTTCTTTGGAACAGGATGAATGAAAAGTAGCAGATCAAAGATAAAGATGAAATAGTTTGCCTTGGTAGGGTGCAAGCACACAAGTACAGTTCTTCAGAACAATAGAAGGGACCCTTCAGAACTGTACACCTTCCTACAGTCAAGCCCAGATAGGGCAGAAAAAATGTTTTTGAAAGGTATTCTAATTTCAAGCATAATTAAGTCAGATGGGAGAGGGGAGGAGGCTACTCTGACTGACTGGCAAATAGTTACCATATATTAGGGTGTATAAGTCAGTATTTTAAGCTTAAAATTATGCCCCTAAAGTAGGGAGTCAAATTATAGACCCAGTCTAAAAAATTAACCTTCCACTTTCCATTTTAGTTTGTATTTAAAGACAGGTCTACCTGTCATAGGTCTTCAGTCCTGCATTAACTCACTTTTGGTCAACATCTAAATTGGATCCATATGACGAAGCACTTGCAAATATATCTCAGGCTGTATATAATGAACTTATGATGTCAGATGATTATTATGATGAAGGATTTGATAACATTTTTTACAAGGTTTTTATAAAGTTTTACTTTTTATGTTGGCAAGTTGGTGGTCAACTTAAACACCCAGAATAGGCTAAAATCTAAATCTGAAATTGAAAGTCATGGGATCAACCAATCTGGACCATAGACTTATACACCCCCAATGTACAGTATATGCATACATCATTTCTGATTAAAGTAGCTTAATCAAATATTTTCATCAAGAACTAATTCTTAGACATTGCATGTCCTGTTTTACTATTTTTAAAACTGTCTGCCAAAATAACCCATTCATTTCACTGTTCTGGAGCTTGCTTATCAGTTAAAACTTTGGAGCATAGTTTTCATTCATCTTCACTTCCATCATATTATTAGAACCTTATTGGGTAAACTGTAGCCAGAACAAGATTTTCATTTAATATCCAGTTATAGTTTCATACTTTAGGAAAGGGCTGCAGCTCCTGCTTTTCAAGTGCCATAAGCCAGATGTCCAGTACATCCCTACTGCATTCATTTTTGCTGAATCATATAATCAAACTCATTATTGAGACTCATTGCAAGCATCAAAATTGTTATAATCAACTATGTAAACCAGAAAATAGTAAAATCACTATTCTTAAATTCATTTCAAATAATTTCTGGACAAAGTAAACTCATAAATTTTTCAATTCCAAATATCAAGTGTGTTTTGTCAGTAATTAGGCCTATATTTATAATATTTAAAGAATAATTTTCACCTTTCTGACTTCTACTCTGCTTTACTATTTGACTACTGTTAATACTGTCACTAGACTTCTTTCAAATGAAATGAAAAAACTTTTTCATCTTACCTGTTCATTTAAAGATTTACCATCACTCCTCAGTTTCTGGTCATTAATGTTCAGTTTTCTAAGCTTAACCAGTGGGTATTTGGAACACTGAATTCTTCTGAGCAGAATTTGCTTACTCAATAACACATTACAATCTTCTTTATGATTCTCAACTTTTGAAATTTCCTCTGAATTTGAATCATAAAGTTCAAGGCTTTCTTTCTGACATGAATCTTCAGATCTCTGAAACAAATTTTTTAAAATACATTACATGTAAATATTTTACAGAGATAAAAAATAGTTGTGAATTTTGATAATTTTATAAAGCTACATTAGTAAAAAGTTTTATCATGAGAAATCTTCAAAAACTTAATTCATTACAAGTAGGGTGTCCAGATTTATGCTAAGAAAAACCAGGACAGGAACAGAACTATGAATTTGAAAAAGGCGGAGGTGGAGTGCTGATATATGCTAAGTGAACCGAGGCTCACAATTAGGGGGTTTGTGGAAGTGTTGTAAGCTCCTCCAACAAGGTCCAGGGTGGAGCTACAGGGAGCCCAAGCAGTTTGGCCTGTTTTCAGCATGAGAAATATCTTTAATACCAGACCACTAATTTAACATATGCCTAAATATTTCTAAATGAAATTACATGTTGATAAAATATAACTTTTTAACAGAGTAAATGAATACTAAATATAATACTACACACTTTATAGTTTCACATTTACATAGTATATAATCAATAACTCTCAAAATATATAAAAGTGAAACAAAATATTATATCAAATCCCCACTTTTACGAAGACAAACACCAACCCCCCCTCAGTAATGTCAGAATACCAACTAACTCCATAACTCATGAGTCATATTTAACTCACTCAAAATTTTTGAAATCCAATGACAGACAAGTCATTCTTTTGTCCCCCAAAACTTTTTTCTAAAGACTGGGACAGCTCTTTGAAAACTGGGACATATGGACAGCCTAATTACAAGACTTTCAGATTCAGGTTTTATATGAGAATGAATGATTAGTGAACCAATTGCATCATCAATGTCACTGACACCAAATATACTCTTACTTTGAGAATAAAAGATAAAAATTAATTCCACAAAACACAAATTACAAATGGTAAAATGAAAAATGAATAACAAGAATATAATGAATGAAGCAAAAGTGAAAATGGGTAAATATTGAGGCTTAAAAGGATGACATACAAGAGACTGATGGCCTTCTGAACATCTAAACAAACTTAAAAACTTGACACTGGGATAATACAATCCTGCCCAAAGATCCAAAGTGAGGACAAGTGCTATCCTCATCCTCAAGTGCTATCCACATCTGGGCGAGATGATGCCATTATAAATTTCCAAGACTGGGACACTCAATCTCCAAATGGAGCACAGTCAAGAGGACTATACAATCTTTACAGTAGAGCTAAGGGGCTCTCTAATAAATACTACTGGTTAAGGCAGATTTGGTCAATTCAAAAGTATGCAAATGGAGTTCCCTTCCATCAGGACATACAAGGGTAACCCCAATGGCAGTTGTAGCCACATCTTCACAAACTGCAGTTAATTGGAATTAACAATCATTTCCACTTTACTGCCAGACAATAACAAATAAACAAATACAGCTCTAATCCTTGGAAGGAAATCCAGATCACCTGAAAATCTGTCACCCCAGCCTTCTTTAGTTAGTCTTATAAGGCTAACTAATGAAAATATCATGACCTAACCTAACCAATTATTTGGTCAACTGTACGCCCTTCATGATTGGTTAGGTTTGGTCATGATATTTTTGTTAGTGAGCCTTATAAAGCTAACTGAAGAAAGCTGGGGTGATGGATCTTCAGGTGATCCAGAAATCCACAAAAAGGAATAGGATATTGACAGATGTACAGGGAGCAAATGAACTTTCGGAACTGGTTTGTATCTTTATTCCTAGTAATAGTACACTAGGTAGGTACCCAACAAAACTCAACCCACCATCCATGACAACCATTTCAAAAGTACTATTTAAAAATATCTTAAAATATGAGGTGAAAATAATTAGACTCCAAACTTAATATTGTACATTTATAACTAATGTTTGTATAAAGTTAAAAAATACTTATGACTAATTATAACCAGTTAGTACTTAGCTTTTTGTTTTGTTGCTCAGAAGTTCAGGTAACACTTTATAATCACTCCTTCACAAACACCTTCATTTGAATAAACCAATCTATGACCGGTCTTAATTCAATAACAATATTTTTATTACTAAATGAACATGGTTTCTCTATTCAATGGGTCTATTACTCTTCAATGAATGGTAATACAATTGTAACTGTCTGTTACCCCTTTTATTTTTACACGTAATCCCTACACTGTCAAAATCATAATTTTAACTCTATATGTGAGCCATTTGCTGTCCAAATCATAACTCAACTAAACTGTAACTCTCCCTATGTGATCCAATCACTAGCCAAAGCCGTCTTTTTTCTTTATATGGTCTCAAGTGGCAAACTTCTAGAAGGAAACAAAAGACAGTCAGCAACCATAGGCTAATTACCAGTATCAGCTCCTAGTGATGACATACTACATTGTTGTTATTTTCTTTTATTTACATTCTTTGGTTCTAATCTGGCTATGACTTATTTACAGTCCACTAATTTTATAGTGAGTACAACACTATTTTAAATTAGCTTCCTTTTTATTTGTACTATGAACTATTATGTACTTTATTGATCTTAGTTCTATTAACCCTTTATCGCACTGTGCGTCAAATACGTAACGTTTCAAATACACGCATTTAGACTCAACCCTACGCAAAAAGTTCAGCCATAAAGGGTTAATTATTCAGAAAAATAACAGGTCTCCCTACACCAGAATAAACAGATATTAAAGATTTATTCTGAGAGTGTAACAAATGAATAGCAAAGCAAAAGAATTTAAGAAAGTCTAAGTTTGCAGTCAGACAAAGTTTTTTTCAAGTGATTCAAACAGCAGCACAGTGAGGTAAACCACTTTCTTGACTGCTTATTATGAAGAAAGCCAAGCAGTTTTATGACCTTATAGAAATTACTGAACCATATGAATTCCCTGTTGGGTGGCTTAATCAGTTTAAGGATAGACATGGTATTCACAAGCTTGCTATTGCAGGAGAAGGGTTCTGCTGACTCTAAAAGTATTACCAAGTATGATGACATTTTTTAAAAAATTAATTCAGGAATGGAACCTTAATGCAGAACAAATATTCAATGTGAATGAGACTGCACTATTTTGGCAGTGTTTGTGGTGTTTTTGTGTGTTATAGTACAGTTCTCCCCAATTTATGAATGAGTTACATTCCTGAAAACCTATTCGCAAATCAAACCCCATTTTCCCATTGACTCCCATTATAAAAGTTGACATAAGTTCCTACGAACAAAAATCACTTCCCCAGAATGTCTTAAAATGCTACAAAAACAGGTTTTTGCCTACAGTGTTTGCTGTAAACAATGTTTTTAGATCTCTACAATAATAAATATATATGAAATATGAATAATAAATGCAGTTAAGTAAAATTGTAATGATTAATGTTGCTTCCAACCATTAATGACAGAGACCATTCACAACAGTAAAGACAAAATATTTTGTCTTTACTCTTGTGAATATGGTTCAGTAATGAAGGTCTTAAATACATTTAAAACATTTTATATGGTTTAATTTTATTTTTAGTAATATTTACTACTATCATAAATATTGCAGTCACCTTTAGACATCTGCTGATACTACAAAAAAATTCTGAATTTAATGAATAATTTTGTTCATAACTTCAAATTTTTCATTCGTAAATCAAGCCTTCAGACAAAATTTTTTGTTTGTAACTTCAAAAATTCATACAGTGAGCATTCATAAATCAGGGGAGGAGTGTATTATTTATTAAAGTAAATATTATTTCATAGATTCAATAGCAATTCTTTTTATTATGTACATTACAATTGCCATTTTTCCATTCCCCTGAAAAATCTATTAATCCAAAAAGTGCTTGGTCCAGACACCTTTTGGTATAATAGGATTTTGCTCTACTCCCAACTTAAAATTAACCAATTATCATAAATTTATATGGTTATCAGAGGTATCACTTCATGTAACATTCCTAACTGAATCAACCTTGTAAGAAAACCATTCTAACCCATTTAATTTTTACAGTGGGACCCTAATACAAGCAAATAGGAAAGTTCTCCTAAGGAATTATTTCAAAATTAAATTTATAAATGACTGAAAAGGTAATATACAAATTCAATTTGTCATCACATATAATATCAATATACCTTACTTTTCAAATTCAAAGCATCTTCAAGATATAAGACTAGCAAGTTGTTAAGAATCAATAAAAATATGTAAACCATATAATTTCCATTTCTTTATGTGGTAGTGACATCTTATTAATGTAGCATGCACTGTAAATCTGAAACCTCATTTTATAAAGCTTTTATACAACTTTTGAGGTATTTCTGAGTGTAGACCACAAACTAGCTACCTTTTTCATGCTAGCCTATTGTGAAAAAGGGATATTGCAAAATAGTGATTAAATACATTTCATACACAACTCTCTACCAACTTTTTCACACAAAGAAGCTAGACAATAATATATAGTGCCTTTCACTACTGTGGTGGAGAATAACTACAAGAACTAGGCAGAGAAGTATCATAATGACTTACTTTAGCAAAAGGTGTACTCAAGCAAAACAACACACATTGACCGTAACATTGAGTTCATTATCAGTGAAATCTGCTTCTTCTCTACCACAAAGATCTATCATCCATTCATCTTTGATCCAATCATTCTGAATATGGTTTCCTTTTCATCATATTCAATACATATTTCCTGTCTCAATTTTTTCTTACATTTAAGAAAACTGCCTTATAATCTAGTGAAGTCTTAAAAATGAGTTCATCAGTTTAATGCTTTGATAAATGTATTAAATAAAATACCAACCTTACTGAACAATCTCTATTCATGAAAAGAATCAAATAAACTTCAAAATGGTCATATTTTCTTTTTCTTGTGGTATGAGTGGCAAACCCACTTAAACTATTTTAGAAAAAAAATTTCATTACTTCTTACCTCCCATTCATCACAGATATCTCCATGGCCAATTGTATCTGCTTTGCAATAATTTGCCTCATAGGGATCAACTTCTTCTTTAATATCAACTTCATCTTTAATGTTCCAATAAATTTCTGTTGGGTCATACTCGCTGTCATCATTTTTCATTTTGAAACTATCATCATCAAATGAGTGATGGAAAAAATTTCCTTAACAAGAGTCTCTCTCTTTAGTTAACAGTTCATTATACTGATGGACACAAAATATTCTGAAAATAATAACACACTCCCTATATAGAGTGAATGTCATTGTAATCCCATGTAATCTCATGTACAATATTGATTTCTTTGTATGGTGACCTTGCACTTGTCATATCAGTAATGATATTTTAATACCTACTTTAACTATTATCATGCTTTAACTATTAATAATACTTATTTACTTATTTATTTATTAATAATTAACAATAACTTTATTTTTAATAAGAGCCCAGTAAAGCCTAAAGCTTGAGGGCCAAATTAAATCAAATAAATAGTTGAGCTTCACAATTATTTATGGCATTGTAAATTGTCAAACCAATGTATTTATTTTACTATTAATAAAGGTTAGCCAATTTGATTAAAATAAATCATTGGGGCCTTGACCTATACTGTTAAAATCATGATGGATTTCGCTGAGAATAAAATTTTCAAATCAGAAAGCTATTTTGCTTTTATAGCTTCTTTCAAAGTAGTTCTGTATACCTAAACTAATTTAAGAATGATTTTAATGCATGAAGATAGTTATGTGCAAAGCTAACACCACCAATTCTATTATAAAAATAAAAATCAGATTTACATAATTGGGATAACCAATAAACCTAACCTACATCAGTCTACAGTTTATTCTTTAAAATTACTCTTGAAAGCCTATATTCATGGCTGAAGTTTCAATAACCATTTTAATTTTCAAACATGAAATAAAAAACTAGTATCTTAACCCTATATGGACACAATTATGAATTATTTTTTTTTATGTTTATTTTTTTAGTATCATATGGGCTCATTTTAAACAGAAATAGGATTATTTTAAAATTTATATATATATATTTCTTGTTTTAGTGAAACATTACAGATCTGTAACATCTGACATCTAAGACTCAAAATTTATATATTACAAATTTGTAAACTATGAACTCTGAGGATATAAATAAGTAACTTTTTCAACAAACTTTATTGACAGAGAAAGAAAATAGTAACTTGTATAAATTATAATCTAAACAGGTGATATTTTGTAATAAAAAATGTTTTAAAAACGAACTACAGTATGAAAGAAAATAGTTTACTCTGTGAAATTTCAAGAAACAATTTTTTTTACCATCAATGCAAAGATAGGCTTCACATTTCTGACAGCTTCACATTTCTGACAGTATATGTATGGACTGCTTTTGCATCCTGGCAGCTTACACCATCCCCTTTTTTCCTTATAAAGTGGGAAATGGTCCACCATGTCACACCTAATGGCTTTTGGGGGAATTGGTTTACTACCATGACCTGCTCGCTTTTTATTTTCATAGTCCATGTCCACTAATGAAGATGGACGACCTCTTTTTCTTTGCTCTGAAACCTTACCTTCTCTATTCAAGGTATCTGCTATCGAATGTTTGAATACTAGCAGGGTCAGTTGTTTCTTTTTCGGTAAACCTAAGTCTGTGCAGTCTCTTCTATAGAGTAACCAGCATGTCACTACAGTCATATCAAGGAAATGGAAGAAGATCCTATGATAGTATTTTTTAGACCGCAGTTTGATTCGATACAACCCTATTAGTGAGTCCAGGAGATCCACACACCCCATAAACTGATTGTAAGTCTTCACTGCATTGGGACAAGAAACGTCTATTTTGCTTTTGCTTGTTTTATCCCATCTTTTGACTGTCTGAATAGGATTTATGGATTCAAAGGTTGTTAGGAGTAGGACAGCTTTGGTATCCAGCCATTTTATTACCCTTACAGTACTATCTCCCATGCTAGCCTCTTTCTGATCATAAGCTCCCCTACCTTTCTTTTTCAAGTCTTTATCAGACAAAATAGGGCAACCTTTTAGCCTATTGGCTCGAACAGTCCCAAGGCAGTATATCCTACGTTTTGCTAACTCACATACTAATGGAATGGATGTGAACCAATTGTCGAAATATAAGAGTTTTTGTTTGAAGGAATATTTTGTGCTAACCTAAGTACTATGTTTGAGCTAGCACCTAAATCTACACTGTTGTCTGGTGGGGCAATCATTCCTGTATACATTTCAAAATCATGAATAATACCTTTGCTATCGCAAAGCACAAAAACTTTATAGCCATATTTATGAGGTTTACTTGGTATATACTGTTTCAGAGATGATGCCCCTTTGAACGGTATCATTTGCTCATCAACACAAAGCATTTGATCCATCGGAATGTTATTGTATTTTTGTCGCAAGTGGGATAAAAGTGGCCTCACCTTGAAAAGCTTATCAAAGTTATCATCTCCTGGTTGAACCATTTTACTGGTATCATTGAAGTGAATGTAACTTTTAATCTACTCAAACCTAACCCGGCTCATAATCTGACATATGTACCCAATACTAAGACTCTGTGACCAATATAATCTTGTACGAGGTAGAGGAACAATAGACATATATATATATATATATATATATATATATATATATATATATATATATGAAAATTATTTCACGAAAGTAACATGTGAAAAATATTTATGATGAATAAAACCACGAAGGAAAGGAAACACAAAATGGTGCTCAAGCGCTTTCGTCTAATGACATCCTCAGGAACACTGAAGTACATAAAAGGGTAACAGCCTATATATAGGTTACAGAAAGAAAAAAAAAGAAAAATAAATAACATACATACATACACACACACACACACACATATATACATACATATCTCTATATACACATACATACATATATATATATATATATATATATATATATATGCAATAAACAGAGAAGTAAAAATAAAAATTAAAAATTAAAAGATTATCCGTGAGGCGTACAGATTTGTAAGGAATAATATCGATTTTTAGCACAAGATCAAATGGATTATAAAAATACAAATTTATATTGGAATACTGCCTGGGTTTTAACACTCTGCCTATGGTCAGGTTTCGATATATATAAAAATAAAATGCAAATTAAAAGTTAATAAAGTAGCAGACAAGTTTACCAAAGATTTAGTGTTATTTTGAATTCCTTCCAAACAGATTTAGATAAGAAAGGTAGAACACTAAATCTTTGGTAAACTTGTCTGCTACTTTATTAACTTTTAATTTGCATTTTATTTTTATATATATCGAAACCTGACCATAGGCAGAGTGTTAAAACCCGGGCAGTATTCCAATATAAATTTGTATTTTTATAATCCATTTGATCTTGTGCTAAAAATCGATATTATTCCTTACAAATCTGTACGCCTCACGGATAATCCTTTAATTTTTAATTTTTAATTTTTATTTTTACTTCTATGTATGTGTATGTATGTGTATATATAGATATGTATGTATGTGTGTGTGTGTGTGTGTGTATGTATGTTATTTATTTTTCTTTTTTTTTCTTTCTGTAACCTATATATAGGCTGTTACCCTTTTATGTACTTCAGTGTTCCTGAGGATGTCATTAGACAAAAGCGCTTGAGCACCATTTTGTGTTTCCTTTCCTTCGTGGTTTTATTCATCATATATATATATATATATATATATATATATATATATATATATATATATATATATATATATATATATATATATATATATATATATATATATATATATATATATATATATATATATATATATATATATATATATATACACCGTATATATATGATACATACACATAGTAAAGCCTACAAGATGGCTAAATGGGCTTTTCTTCTTTGAGGCATAAGCCTCGAGGATTGGCCTAGATGACAGAGTAAACAGATATGCTACGTCTCAATGAAGTCTAACAAGTCTCCTAATTTTTCACTACGAATATATTCTACTACCTAATCCTGTCTAAGAGCATATATTGAACTAATAAAAAAATCATTCGACGTACCTTTATTTTAATGAAGCACAAAATAAAACACAAAATGAAGAAAAAAAATTCTTGGTACACACCGTCTTCCAGCTGCATCGAAATACTAACTAAGCGTTGGGATATCCGCACTATTTACTTCCGTAGGAGTTGCCAATTCGAGATATAAAATCTTTGAAACGTTACAGATATGAGGATATTGGCACTTAAGTAAAAATAATTTATTTTCCTGTGAATAACTCATAGGTTTTGAGGCGTTACAGATCTGTTACAAATGTCCATATAGGGTTAAGAGGAATGAAAAACTATTAAAATCTGTAACTGAACCAAGTGATTCTATGATCCATAAATAATTGAACCACTTAAGAAATTTAGACCACAAATTAATATTAAATATAATAATATGCTAAACTTTCTAAAATGCATTAAAACTCCAGTTCAGTATCCAAAATTGGAGGAGAAACTGACTGTAATTTTAAATTATATATTCTTATGTAAATATGATTAGTTTCACACGAATTCATTTCTTTTATTTAGTTGTATTTCAATGATATTCGTAATTAAAATTTTTTAAACATACAATTTCTTCAAAATGTCTGAAGTGTGTGGGTAAAACATTGGATTGAAAATAAAAAAAGACGTTACTTCATTTTCTTGAAGAAGAGTCAAGATTTCTTTAGTTAAATATTTTTCAAACTTTAGAGAAAGCCTCAAAATCATACTTAGTAGTTACAAAAATTTAGATATTATTTGCATTAGTGAGGCAAGAGAACAGAAGCAGTACTCAATCAAACTAGAGTAGAGTACACGTTAAATAGATCTATACCTACTTCACTGACAAGACAAAACATCAACATTAAAAAGCTAACAAAATAACTTAAATCTAATCTAATAATATCTTGTCAAAAGAATGTCAAGTCCATCAGATGTCATAAAGCCAAGTTAAATGGATATATAGCAGAGCACCAAAAATATGAAATATTTGGGACAAAAGCTTTTCAGATTTAAAGTTATTTTTTTTAGTGTATATGATTTTCTGCATGTATGTATAAGGAATTGATACAGCATATTACATACAAAGAATTTATTAAATATTAAATTACCCCCCAAGCAAACATTTACAGTTTAGGTTTTCACGATCACTAAACAATTTTAAATTTTATTATACCGTTTCTTAATATCATAAATGGTGGAATTGCCCAGGCCATATTCTTTACACAGTCTATACACTGATACTCCATTAGCAATCTTTTTCAATATTTCTACCTTCTGCATAATGTTGAGTGCAATATGCTTTTGCTTCACACCACTAGATCCATTTTGCAAAGCCATTATAAGAGTTGCACCACAAAATTTGATGGGACATTGAGAGCACAATACAACAATTAAATGCATTAAGGCAAAAACAAAATGGTGGCATTTGATTGCCAAGTTACCAGT
This sequence comes from Bathynomus jamesi, assembly GCA_023014485.1. Lineage (NCBI taxonomy): Eukaryota > Metazoa > Arthropoda > Malacostraca > Isopoda > Cirolanidae > Bathynomus > Bathynomus jamesi. The sequence goes on from JAJOZX010012482.1 coordinate 62,658, forward strand.
GGGCTGCACACAAAAGTTGCACAGAGGAAGCCATATCCAGATTTCAAAGTTTTTCCAGATTTTTGAAGGATGGGGCTTTCTCCAATTTGTCTGGATTTTAGAAGTTTCCAGATTATTGAAATCTGAATTTTTTGTGCTCCACTGTACAATCTATGTTTATCAGAAAAGCAATACCCAGCAGGGTGGTTTGGTCTTACAGGCATTTAGAATAATAGTATTAAATCAGACAATAGGGTGAAATCAGTACGAGTTGATATTCATGTATCACGTACAGTACAAAGTATATTTGGATAGAAGAATTTACCAAACACAAAGTTCATAATAGTGCGGTTAAGGAAATAAAAAAAGGAAGTAATAATAGAACATTAATTATGGTAGACCTCAACCTGCCATATACAGACAAACTTTTTTAGAATGAAATAATAGGGAAGGCAACTTCTTCACTGAGTGTTGTAATAGCTTTCCAATGCAATTTGTTGATAAACAAACTAAATATCAAGCAATCATAGATTTGGTTCAGTCTTGATTATAAAGTTCTGAGTGAAATTGTAGCAAAAGAGTCATAAGACACCAATTGACCAGGGAAGTACTTCATGGGGGATGTTAGGTAGGAGACGGAGTGTTGGAACTCTTGTTTCTCCGGTCACTGTACTCTTTAGCTGATCTTTTTCTGAATCTCATCTATCCTGTGAGCAGTCAGCATTCTCTCAAATACACAGTTCTCCCTCTATTCCTCACTGCACATACATGCATCTTACATATTACACATTCTCTTCAAAATTTAAAAAAAATATGGTATAGTTTTTAATAGCTTCGGACACCTTAATTTTAACTCTCCTTTTCCTTTTTTTTTGGGGGTCATTTTTGCGAGCATTCACCTTTGACCCCTCCTTCCTGCATGAAAAAAAAAAACCAACCATTTTAAGAATGAATTACTGTAGAGATTTAGTCAACAATGATCATTCAGTTCATTACTTCTCAAAGGGGGACTAACTGATTATATAGTAAATTTAGAGAGTTGTTAGCGTGAGTAATGCAAGATAATGAATTTGTCAATGAAAATGCCATCAAGATGTTGCTTACATTAAAATATTACAGAGGATATAAAATGCATGTGTTTCCCTTTCAGAACTATTAGGAATAACATAAGCAGGAAATCTTTGCAATGGAATAAGGAAATGGATAAACTGACTGAAAAGAAGAAAACAGCATTCTGGGAGTTTAAAAGCAATAATAGCATACTAGGTAGGCTTAGATATTTACAAGCAGTTATAGGAGGAGATTTTAGACCCCAATCAATGAGGGAAATACTCCAGGGGGAAATGTTACACAGGAGAAGGGAAGTGCTGAACCTCCCACTTCTCCTGTCACTGTCCTGTGCTGACCTTTTTCTGTCTCATTTATGTTGAGAGTAGTCCAGAATGTTTTCAAACAAATGCTTCTCCCTCTATTCGTCACTACACATTATGGTGATACAAAAAATAAATTTTTGAAATGCCAGTGGGCTCAGCCTTTATTTTATATTTTTTTCAATAAAATGATAATTATTTTAATTATCAAAATATTTTATCGAAATGAATACCATCAATGCTGCTATATATAGTGATTATTTGCTACAAATTTCATTGAAATCGGGGAAAAACTTTTGAAAACATTGGAGAAAATGTAATCTGCTTAATAATTTGGAATGCAGTGTACATGCATTCATAACTTAACCCTAGAGAAAAGTCAGGGCTTAAAGGGTTAAGAATATTTGGGTAATTTTGTTGTGGGAAACCTAGAGAATCCACCTGGGTTTCACTCTGGAAACTTCCTTTGGTAGGAATGCAATTCTACTGACCAGCCACAAAGTACATGCAGATTGAGTAGATTTGAAGGTGAGAGATGAAGCTGTGCTCAAAGATCTCTTCCCAAGCAGTGCACTAGACATCAAGTGAGCAAGGACTATTCCCATAAATGTCAAGCAAGAAGAGCAGGACCACCACAGTGCATTCAAGCAATGGAAAGCAAACAATGTATGCCTGAGTGTTAAGGAGTGGGTGCAAGAAAAAGGTGGTCAGGCAGAAAAAGGAAGAGAAAGAACTTCAGGATAAACAACAATGAAAGAGAATAAAAAGCACAGTACAGGCAAGACCTATGCCACTGAAAATTAATTTCAGAATCTTCCCTTGACTTGAATACAAGGCATGTTAAAAATGTCCCCAGACTGATCCCACACAACCTTTCCGATAAAACACAATCAAATTCATGTTGTCTCCTTGTGCAGTTATACATAACTCCCAACAGCATTTCCAATTTGAAAGCATTCATGGTAGGCCATATTCCTGACCACCTTCAGTTCATTTGTGGCATTTTGAATAATTTCTTCTACACTTTTTAATTCTCAACTTTTCAATGCAAATTTAAGTTTGGGGAAAAGAAAAGTCTGCCAGGGTCAGATCTGGAGAATACAGAGGCTAGGGAATGACTGACATTGTGCTTCACCAGGTACTGCTGAATTGACAATGCTATGTGTGCAGGCACATTGTCATGGTGCAACATCCACATTCCTGCATTTCAACTTTCAGGCCATTTTCTCCTTACTGCATCTCGCACACTTCAGTATTTCCAAATAAAACTCTTGGTTAACTGTTTGACCACGAGGTACAAATTTGTAAAAAACAACCAGCATTGCTTTCACATTTGATTAGACTTCTTGTGCTTTTTTCAGTCTCAGGGATGTTGCGCACTTTCATTGCAATGACTACTATTTTGTTTCAATGTCATACCCATTATTCAACAGTAACCATTATTCAAATGCACAAAATGCGATAAAACAAAATGACTTCACAAAACAGTAAATATCTAGAGAACAAAATACGATATCAACAAGCAGTAACCATCTTTGAACACAGAGTCACACTACAACATGCATCACATGATGTGCATGCAGCATAACCAGTTCAAGAACTTTTTAAGCACACCTTGTATATTACCAAATTTAGTAAACCTTATTCCAGTGTATGACTTTTTATCTTGCCTTATTCCCTGTGATGAAAGAAAATCCTGAAATCTCCATTTTAGAAGATATCAATGTTCACCACCATCTTTGGCTTTCCTCCCATTTCACACACATCGTTGGTGAACTCACTCTGAACTTTTTTTATCCTGAATGACCAAGAGTAGATTGTATAGTACCCAACTCATATCCCTGATCACCTTGCAGATAGACCCAACATTCTAAATTTACTTCTCTCCTCTCATCCTTCTTAGTCTGTCACTTTTTTCTCCATTGGCCTCCTCTAACCACTATCTTACATCCGTTTCCTGCCCTATAACTCCAGTTCAGCTTTTCTATCCTCCCAAGGTGTTTTTGGAGATTAGGTGCTGCTGATTGGGAAACCCCTAAGGCAATACCACTGATTTCCCATGGAATGATTACTACTTCCGTGGCCAGGGCCCCTGTAGGGGTGCTGAGCACATCAAAGAGACAATCATTCCATATTCTGTTCCTACTACTACAGGTGACCCCTGCTTAATGCACCCATGGCCAACACAGATTCATTATAATGCAGTGTAAAAAATATTCAATTTTTTTTTATCAAATTGTCAAAACAAAAAAATAAAAAAATTTTACACAGTGTAAATGCAACATAATTGGTTTCATTTTGAAACTCATGCCATCAAATGAATTATGAAAAAAATTTTCTTAACAAGAGTCTCTCTCTTTAGTTAACAGTTCATTATACTGATGGACATGAAATATTCTCCTGAAAATAATAAAACACTCCCTGTATGAAGTGAATGTTTTTGTAATCCCTGGGCCTTAGCTTATACTGATAAAATCATGACAGATTTTACAGAGAACAAAATTTTCAAATTAGAAACCTCTTATTCTGCTTTTATTATTTCTTTCAAAGAAGTACTGTTTACCTGAACTAATTTAGGAAGGGTTTTTAAACACTCAAGACAAGTTCTGTGCAAAGCTAACAGCACCAAATCTATTATAAAAATAAAAATGGGATTTACAACATTAAGACCGAAAAAGAGGCTATTTCATGTTAACCCAATAAGCCTAACCTACATAGGTCTATAGTTTATTCTTTAAACCAATAGTCATGGCTGAAGTTTTTAATTACCATTTTAACTTCAAAAATGAAATAAAAAAACTTTTAGTTACTTAAAAAGAATGAAAAACAGTATTCAGATCTGTAAAATCTGAAACCCAACTTTCTGAAAGTTATTTCGGAAATTCTGAATGCTCATACTTTCAAGTAATATTTAAAATATATATGCTTGTAAATATGTGAAAGTGTACAAGAAAAATTTATACCTGAATTATGAAGCTGTATACATGTATTTGGAGTTTTAAGGTGTGAGGGGAAAACTTGCAACACAAATGCTACATAAAAATGTGTGCCAAGTATGGAACAGACTATGCTGCAGATCCAGTGAACTTCAGAATCCTAAAGCTCCTAGCTGGGGCAAAAGTGTTCTGTATGTATGAGGGTTTATCAGTAACTTTGTTGGTATGTGTGAAGGATTTCTTTTAACTTTATCAAGAATGTGGATAAAAAATGAACTGAGCAAGGAATGTTGTACTAAGATGAGACAACACTTACTGTGTATTACCCAAAGTGAATTACACAAACTATTGAGTCCTAGTGATGTTAAACCTAATTCTCATATCAAAGACAAGGATATAGGTCCAAGTTAGGACTGATGAATGGCACAAAGTCAAAGGTCAGGCAAGGAATAAGAGTAGAGAGAATAGTAATCATATGGTGGTAACTAATGTGGTAATCATATAGTAGTAACTAACAACATGTTTCAAATACTTTTTAATTTTGATAAAGCACTAAAGTGTTAATTTACCATAGTTGGGAAAGCTACCATTAGGAATTACAACAATAAATTTTGCAGTAAGGGAGAGAGAATCAGCAGAAGAATAAGTTATGTATTCTGGGTAGTAATATTTCACATGTCAATGAGGTAATAAGGTAGGTACTTTCAAAACATGTAATAAAATTTCAGTTCAGTATCCAAAATCAGAGGAGAAAATGTAATTTTAAATTATATATTCTTGTGTAAACATAATTAGTTTCACATAATTTCATTTCTTTTATTTAGCTATATTTCAATGCGAATCAGGCGAGTTTGTCTAAAACAATTCGTCTAAAACAATTCGTCTAAAATACAATTTGTCTAAATTATCTATTAGTCAAATTGTATTTTAGACAAACTATTTCGATGTACTATTCCGCACAAGAGGTAACCTTTTAAGATGGGGCGTGGCAAGTAATAAATAGCATTGTACATCAGGCAACAATTTGTATGCCATATTTTAGACAAAAAATTACAATTTTAGACAAAAAATTACAATTTTAGACAAAAAATTACAATTTTAGACAAAAAATTACAATTTTAGACAAAAAATTACAATTTTAGACAAAAAATTACAATTTTAGACAAAAAATTACAATTTTAGGCAAAAAATTACAATTTTAGGCAAAAAATTACAATTTTAGACAAAAAATTACAATTTTAGACAAAAAATTACAATTTTAGACAAAAAATTGTAATTTTAGACAAAAAATTGTAATTTTAGACAAAAAATTGTAATTTTAGACAAAAAATTGTAATTTTAGACAAAAAATTGTAATTTTAGACAAAAAATTGTAATTTTAGACAAAAAATTGTAATTTTAGACAAAAAATTGTAATTTCAGACAAAAAATTGTAATTTCAGACAAAAAATTGTAATTTTAGACAAAAAATTGTAATTTTAGACAAAAAATTGTAATTTTAGACAAAAAATTATAATTTTAGGCAAAAAATCATAATTTTAGGCAAAAAATTGTAATTTTAGACGACAAATTGTAATTTTAGACGACAAATTGTAATTTTAGATGACAAATTGTAATTTTAGACAACAAATTGTAATTTTAGATGACAAATTGTAATTTTAGACGACAAATTGTAATTTTAGACGACAAATTGTAATTTTAGACGACAAATTGTAATTTTAGATGACAAATTGTAATTTTAGATGACAAATTGTAATTTTAGACGACAAATTGTAATTTTAGACGACAAATTGTAATTTTAGACGACAAATTGTAATTTTAGACGACAAATTGTAATTTTAGACGACAAATTGTAATTTTAGACAACAAATTGTAATTTTAGACGACAAATTGTAATTTTAGACGACAAATTGTAATTTTAGATGACAAATTGTAATTTTAGACGACAAATTGTAATTTTAGATGACAAATTGTAATTTTAGATGACAAATTGTAATTTTAGACGACAAATTGCAATTTTAGATGACAAATTGCAATTTTAGACGACAAATTGCAATTTTAGACGACAAATTGTAGTTTTAGACAAATTGTGTTTTAGACAAATTGTGTTTTAGACAAATTCTCCTAGACGCATTTCAATGATATTCTTAGTTAAATTTTTAAAATATACCATTTCTTCAAAATGTCTGAAGTGTGCAGATAAAACATTAGACTGAAAATTAACAAAGTACATACTTCATTTTCTTGATTTCAGTTGAAAAATATTTTTCAAACTTTAGAGAAAGCCTCAAAAACATACCTAGTAATTACAAAAATTTAGATATTTGTATTAGTGAGGCAGGATTACAGAAGCAGTATTCAATGAAACTAGAGTAGAGTACAAGTTAAATAGATCTATATCCACTTTAGTGACAAGACCAAATCATCAACATTAAAAAGCTAACAACCTACCTTAATAGGGTGTGTCAATTTTAGTAAAGTCAACAATTCAAAAAACTACTAGGGACCGAATGATGCATTTTTACGTGCTAAATCAAAATATGGCTTTAAAATCCAGATTTGACCACTCCTAGCTACTTATATTTGAAGTTGAAGTTTACGAAAAATCAGCAATTTTTGCAAGTATTTTTTTTATTGTATATAACTACATTTTACATACATTACATACAATTAGAGACATTTTGATTGTATTTCAATATTAAAACTTAGAAATATAGATAGGTTTCTTGAACTTTGCCAAGGATGCCATATATATCTACATTTTACATACATATAATTAAAGACATTTTGATTGCATTTCATTATTAAAACTTAAAAATATAGATATTTTTCTTGAACTTTGCCAAGGATGCCATGTCTGCCTTGCTCTTGTTCCTGGACATGAGCTCCCCTACTGGCCACTGATGTACGCCTCCCTCCTCTCTTGTGAGTAAATATGTTGTGCTGCTTCAGTTGTCATCCTTACACACCTCTCTACTGACTAAAGAGTAGGATTAAAGAGTTAGACCTGTATTCACTCAAAACTAGGAGATTAAGGGGGAGCTTATTGAAGTTTTTAAAATCATTAATAACATCAATAACAAATTTTGACAAATTGTTCACTTTCGATAATAATAATACTCGTAATAATGGATTTAAGTTGCGTGGCAGATGTTTCATCACTAATATCGCTAAAAACTTCTTTACGTTTAAAGTAACTGATAAATGGAATAATCTTCCTGCGTCAGTCGTGAACTCTACCAGCGTTAATATGTTTAAGAACTGTTTAGATAGGCATTTTAAAAATATTAAAGTTGTTTAATATAATAATAAAACAATCACCCTTTTCCCTCTCAGCCTCCCCCTTTTCCCTCTCCCTCGTTAAAATTATTAACGTTGTTTAATATAATAAAACAATTAGCAACAGGAGCTCTAGAGGTGGTGATCGAGGATGAGTGTTGACAATAATGCCAGCTTGTGACACATGCCAGTGTGTGATGCCAGCAAAAAAAAAAAAAAAAAAATTAGACTAACACGATCGTAGATGTAGCTCGTAGCGTAAACTAATCCACTTTTTGTTTTACTTTATCTACTTTTTTTTTTCCTTCTTATCCTCTCCTTACTTGCATGTCTGTAGTTTGCATGGTATGATAGTGAGTTAAGACTGTGTTTGCATGGTTTGTAAGAGTTCTTATTTTACTTCTTTTCATCTTTCACCCCTTTCCTATTCTCTCCGACTATTTTTCTGACTTGTCGGCAGTGGCTGGCAGATGATGATGGGGGAGTCTTTTTTCTCTTTTTCTGAATGAAAGTTAACCCATGAGTGATAGGTGTTGCTACTTAATTAACCCCTTATTCTCTTCTCTTAACCCCCTACTCTTTCCTTTCTCTCAGGCTAACCTAAGAATGGATCTTAGGGTCTTTGTTAGCCTTAGATTCTGTAGACTGTGTGTGTGTGTGTGTGTGTGTGTGTGTGTGAGGGCCATGCAGAAACTTCCATTGGTCTATCCAGAAACTCCTTGATTGCAGCAGTGGTGAGGGAACAGGTCAGAGGAGGGTCAGTCACGCCAGAGTTCCAGTCAATAAGCTCCGAGAGTTTGGTGGCATCTGGGTTGATGTCAGAAGTCTTCCTGGGTCTGACACTGCAGTCTCCTACCTGTGTGAACTCATCTCCTTCACCTTTGATTTCCAGTAATTTAGGGTGTGTCAATTTTAGTAAAGTCAACAATTCAAAAACTGCTAATGCTCAAATTATGTCATGTAATGCTCAAATGATGTCATATTATCTAGCAAACTTAGAAATATCTTTAGTGTTGTTTAAAAAAGCCATTTACCTACTTATATTTGACCAGGACGAAGGAGGATGAAGACTTCATACCAGACTCAGTCTGGTATGAAGTCTTCATCCTCCTCTCTTCTCCCTGCCTCCTCCACTCATGCATTCACAATCAAAACTCCAGTATTTGTGACTATGTGAAACTTAGAAACCATACTGCACACCAAAAATAACCAAAGTTGACTACACATATCAATGGCACATTGATATACAATGCTACAGTCATATTTAGGTTATATTTCAAACCTTCATGGTCAAATATAAGTAGGTAAATGGCTTTTTTAAACACTAAAGATATTTCTAAATTTGCTAGATAATATGATATCATTTGAGCATTAGTAGTTTTTCAATTGTTGACTTTACTAAAATTGACACACCCTACTACCTTAATCTAATCTAATAATATCTTGTCAAAAGAATGTAAAGTCCATCAGATGTCTTAAGACCAAGTTAAATGGCTATACCACAAAGCACCAAAAATGTGGAATATTTGGAACTGAGGCTTTTCAGATTTCTGAATATTCCAGATTTTAGAAGTTATCTTTTTTTTTGTTTTTGTGCATAATTTTGAATTTTTGAGAACAATACTAAGACCTCAACAACTTGTATGTACAAGAAATTCATGGAATATATTACATACTGCTGCAGTGGCTGCATAAGTCATAGTCCTCAGGTATCAGCATCTTCGAACCACCCAACACCCTTTCAAGTTTCCAGGTTCATGATAGTCAAAAGCCCAGTTAAGGGAATCATATTCTCATGTATCCTGGAGTGTCTTCACCAGTGTTGGTTTTTACACTCCATTTTCTTAGTATGATGATGGACAAATGCAATCACTGGGTTCCAGATGCTATACCAACTGCACTCCACCACTTATCACTTATATATTAGTTCTGATTCTCACACTAATTGTAAACTCTGAAAATCAACTTATTATTCTGGGTCAGGATTCTCTCATATCAGTATTTCAGGGAGATTATTTGGGTCCAACCCACACATTAACCGTAAGCTACTTTCCAAGATTTATTTATTAAATCTCCATCCCCACAGGGCAAAAAGAAAGTCCCAATTACTTGGGGTCCAAGAAAGGCACTGAAATTCTGAGGCAAACCTGATAGAAATAAATTTATCTATTTTTATCCCTTTATTATGTCTAGAATAAATACAATTATTCAGTATAAAATTATAAACACACAACACTGGCAACACATCACAATTAACCCTTTCATGCCCATGATGGTAAATTTGACCATACAATTTTACAAGATTTTAGTCCTTATGGAGAATACCATAAGGTACCAAATTGTTTTAATCTTAAACATAGGTCGAGCATGAAAGGGTTAACAAAAGAAAACTCTGGAAACCAAGTGAAGACAAGCACGAGAAATGATTTTTAAAGAATGTGAAACTTTGGCCCAGCCCAGCTACACTCCCAACTTGACCCTGTGACCTGATTCTTCATGCAAAGCAAATGTCTATTTAGTAGGTTTAGGTTCACAAGCCTGATTCCAGTGGCAAACCATGAGTGGCCAACTGTTGTTGACACAACCTCAATGAACTTCATAGCTCCAATTAGGTTAGATCCACAACATAAACCCAATGAGTCCAGACTAATTAAATTGAGTCCCACCTGGTTGCCTAGACAACACATGCTCATTAGTTATATGCACAATTGCACATGGTACAATTAATCAATAATAATAATAATAATAATAATAATAATTAACAGACAATTAATAAGCAAATAATAACTGGAATCACAAGTTCATAATTAACCACTGGTAAGAAATATCATCATAGAATAAATGAGGCACTCGGGACCACAAGCTGCCAAGTACCAAAATTAAAAAATGGAGAAAAATGCAGCTAGAGTTTGTCAACTTATAAATTTGATTGCATGCCCAAATGGGCATGCATGCCATAGGTTCGCCATCACTGGGATAGGGGAAGGGTGGGGGAACATAGTGGTATAAATAACTCGATTCTGGCCCCACTGGTGTTTGGCAGGTTGTGCTCTAGAGCCCCTCAAATATAAAATAACAATAAAAATAAATATAAATAACATTAATAATTATGAAAAACAATCTCACATAATTTAAGTAGCCTGTAAGCAACAGAAAACCAAGCATAGACAACAAGCAAATCTTGAGTTAAATACAGTAACTAGTTTCAAATAATGCTAAACAATCTATATCCAATTATCCTAATGAGTGACTAAAATGACAGAATAAGGTTAAATGCAACTGAAAGGTACTCAGGCAGGCATTGTAAGTTGGAGCAATAATTAAAAACTCTGGTGTCTAATCCTAACCTAGCTAAATTGCTGTTCAACAAGGTTTTTTCCTTTTGATAAATGTGTTTGATTCTTATCTTCTTTTTTATGCTGATTACAAAAATGAAAATGGATATTTTCTATCATTCAGTTTTTGAGAGATTTGCAATTTAGAACTCTGAGATCAAAATAGCATTCCTTAGTTTGCATCATAATACAAGATTTATTGTTAGTCATTTATTTTGTATAAAATCTTCATATTATTTATATTTGCATGTTTATATATAATATGTATATATTTAAGTATATATATATATATATATATATATATATATATATATATATATATATATATATATATTATATATGAAAATTATTTCACAAAAGTAACACGTGAAAAATATTTATGAATAAAACCACGAAGGAAAGGAAGCACAAAATGGTGCTCAAGCACTTTCGTCTAATGACATCCTCAGGAACACTGAAGTACATAAAGGGTTATGGCCTATATATAGGTTACAGAAAGAAAAAAAATAACTAAATAAACATACATACATACATACATACATACATACATACATATATATATATATATATATATATATATATATACACACATCTACACATATATACAGGGTTATTACAAAAGAAATAGACAGTTTCAAATATTTATTAAACCAAAACTATTTATGATATTGACATTTACTATGCACAGTTTTATAGAGAAAGTCTTAGAATATTTTACAGCAACTTACAGATGTTCGATGTGTGCACCCCTAGTCACACGGCATATATCAGCGCGGTAGTCGATTTCTTGCCAAACACGCGTTAACATATCTTCATCAACACTATGATATTGACATTTACGATGTACAGTTTTGTAGAGAAACTCTTGAAGTTTTAGCCATGTCGTACGCTTGGCAGTGTGCCAATAAGGCTGTCAGCAACAGCGTGTGTACAGTGTTCCACTATCAGTGACCAGTCAGCGAGCAGTGAGGTACGATGCCTGCTAATGCTGTGGAGAAGGCATTTTGTGTGCTTGATTTAAGCAAAACGAATTCCATTACTGTTGTGCAACGGCATTTTAGAACACGTTTCGGGAAATCGCCGCCGACTAGACAATCCATCTACGATTGGTACAGGAAATTTGAAACAACAGGATGTTTGTGTAAAGGTAAAAGTCCTAGAAGACCACAGGTATCTGAAGAACAAGTGGAGCATGTTCGTGCCAGTTACCTACGAAGCCCACAGAAATTCACAACGAGGGCAAGTCTGGAGTTACAAATTCCACAACCAACTGTTTGGAAAGTTTTGTGGAAACGGTTGAAAATGATTCCTTACAAGCTGCAGATATTGCAAAGTCTAAGTGACCAGGACAAAAACACACGCCGTGATTTCTGTACAGAAATGCAGGAGCGATGTGAAGATGAAGATGGGTTTATGGAGCGTCTAATTTTCAGCGACGAGTCGACTTTCCACATCAGTGGGAAGGTAAACAAACAGAACGTTCGCATATGGGGTACTGAAAATCCTAGAGCAACAGTGGAGCATGTGCAAGATTCTCCAAAGGTTAATGTTTTCTGTGCTATGTCCTGTAAAAAAGTGTATGGCCCCTTCTTTTTCGCAGAGAAAACTGTAACAGGAGCTTCTTATCTCGACATGCTACTGAATTGGCTGATGCCTCAACTGCACGAAGACAGTGACAACTTCATTTTTCAACAGGATGGAGCCCCACCCCACTGGCACTGGCAAGTTCGACATTACCTCGATGCAAATCTTCCAAAGCGCTGGATTGGCCGCGCAACATGTCACTCATACGTTGGCCACCACGAAGTCCAGATCTAACAGCTTGCGACTTTTTCTTATGGGGATATGTCAAAGACAAGGTGTTTGTCCCTCCCCTTCCTGTTAATTTAGATGATCTGAAACAACGTATCACAAGAGCTGTTGCTAGTGTTAATGAAGATATGCTAACGCGTATTTGGCAAGAAATCGACTACCGCGCTAATATATGCCGTGTGACTAGGGGTGCACACATCGAACATCTGTAAGTTGCTGTAAAATATTCCAAGACTTTCTCTATAAAACTGTGCATAGTAAATGTCAATATCATAAATAGTTTTGGTTTAATAAATATTTGAAACTGTCTATTTCTTTTGCAATAACCCTGTGTATATATATATGCAATAAACGGAGAAATAAAAATAAAAATTAAAAATTAAAGGATTAACAAAGAGGAATACAGATTTGTAAGGAAAAATATTGATTTTTAGCACAAGATCAAATGAATTATAAAAATACAAATTTATACTGGAAATCTGCCCGGGTTTTAACACTGCCTTTTATAGTCAAGTTTCGATATATATAAAAATAAAATGAAAATTAAAAGTTAATAAAGTAGCATACAAGTTTACCAAAGATTTAGTGTCCTACCCTTCTTATCTAAATCTGTTTTGAAGGAATTCAAAACAACAGGATCGAGTTGAAAAAGACCTTTGCTTATGTTGAAGTTATTTGAAAGTTAGTTAATGGCAGACTCAAGAATATTTCTATTAACAATGTTGCTAGAGTGGAATAAAACTGAAGCATTATTCCAATCAATACAGTGGGATAACTCTGACAAATGGACAAAAAGAGCACTGAACAACTGTCCTGTTCTAACAGAATATTGATGCTGTTTTATACGTGTGTGCAAATCCTTTCCCATCTGACCTATGTCAGACCTATCCCATTTTTGGATGTGCGACTTAGGGTGCATCAAACGCCCTTAGGTTCTTGGATTTTAATGTCTATTCTCTCAAATGTTACACTTGTTGCTAGAAGTGTGTATGCCAAAAATTAATTAAATCGGAGGTGGTCCTGGGTGGCCACCGGTCACTTTTATATTTTCGCGGCAATTTTCGGGGGCCACGCTATGTAAAAATATCTATTTTTTTTATTTACCAACCAGTTGACTACTTACATTGTTTCTTTTAATATAGAGTTGCTAAGGGGTGATTTACATAACATTTGAGAGAATAGACATTAAAATCCAAGAACCTAAGGGCATTTGATGCACCCTAAAGGGGTGATTTACATAAAACATGTACCATAAACGAAACTTCACTTATAGTCTAATAATATCCTTTATTGTCTTTCAGAAACAATGGAAGCTGTAACAATGGAAGCTAAGAAGACCAGATTAGCAAGTGCCATTTTTGGTCTTGGCAATGCTCTTACAGAAGGAGATGGTACATTGACAGGAGTCTGCCTCCCAACTTGCCGGCAGGTTCTTTGATGCGTGATGCGGCACATCCAGAAAGAAATATGTGAAGGCAAACAAACACAGCCACTCAAATGGAAATCTGCCAGCATAGTCCTTATCCAGCTGAAAACATTCTACACTAAAGCAAATATTCCTATGCTTTCAGACCATCAATGCTGCAAACTAATACTTGACCTTCTTAATGACAATAACAAATTGCGTCAAATACCTGTTTCTCGCAGAGAATCTCCAAACACTTTGGCTAAGTTGCAATCCATGAATGAACGTCTTGATAAGACCTTTGGTGTATGGACAAAAGATGCAATGACAAACATTAAGAATGAGGAAGATAGAGCATTTTTAGAGTCAATGAAATCTGACAGAGTAGCCTCATTTGGTAGTGTTGACAAGAAGAAAGCTGATAAAGATCGTAGAAAAGAAAAACGCATCTTAGCGGAAGCTTCAAGACGAGAATGTCATGAATCATCCAGTGTACAAGAGATGAAAAGTTCTGTATGCTCTGATGATAGTGCCTCTGCAGATAGCTTGGAAGAAACTGAAGAAGAGGCGATTCCAGAGCTTCAAAGGAAGCATAGTCACCACAGATCAACATATGCAGGTACGTCTGCCTTTATTCCTCATGATATTCTGAAAAGGCCTTCAGTCGTCTCTGTTGCTACTCGACTAAACATAACTCCTGTTCAACAGGCTGTGCTCACCGAAGCTGTAATTCAAGAGGCAGGAGGTGATCCACGTCATGTGGCCAAGTCGTATTCAACTGCTGATAAGGCTCGACGATCAATAACAAGTGCTATCGCCAAAGATATTCAAGAAAATTGGATCGCCCCAACAGCTGCAACACTTCACTGGGATGGCAAGCAGATGCATACGCTCACAAACAAGAATGGCAAGGAAGAAAGATTGCCAGTGTTGGTTGGGAATGCCACTGATGTAAAGCTACTGGGAGTGGCTAGATATCCTCGTGGAAGTGATATGTCATCAGGTGACATCATTGCCGAGCACACTTACACGTTTCTACATTCATGGAAGTGCAAACAGTCAGTTGTCAACTTATGTTTTGACACAACAGCATCAAACACTGGACACGTTACAGCTGCCTGTGTTACCATTCAATCAAAACTGGACCGTGCTCTTCTGTGGTGTGCATGTCGCCATCATGTTGGAGAGGTAATCCTGGATCATGTGTTTGACGCTCTCAAAATTGAGACATCAAAGTCTCCAGAAGCATCTTTGTTCCAAAGATTCCAGAAGAATTGGGAACGCATATCGCATGCAAAGGATGATAGTTTAACCAAAATTGACATTTCAATGTACAATGACGATGCACAACAACTGCTTTTATCCTGCAAAAACAAGGTTTTAAGCACAATCCGCACAAGCGCTTCATACTGTAGGGAAGACTACAAGGAAATGGCACAACTCTGCCAGGTAGTCCTCGATGATGATGTCACAAAACAAGGAACACTCCACAGACCTGGGGCCATGCATAAAGCAAGGTGGATGTCAAAGATTCTTTATTCCATCAAAATATGCCTACTTGAAGAGCAAATTTCTGTACTACCTCGAGGAACTGTAACAACACAACATCAACAGGAAAAACTGAAGGAGTTTGTTGTTTTTGTTGTTTATATTTATTGTGATTGGTGGCTCATATGTCAGTCTGCTTCAAATGCCCCATGGTTTGATTTGTGCTTATACAAGACTCTGCTCAACTATAAAGCTGTCAACTCAATCATTTCAGTCAGCGCTGTGAAAGCCTTTGATAGACATTTGTGGTATTTAACCCCAGAACTGGTTGTTTTGGCACTGTTCAGCAATGCAGTACCTCAAAAGGAGCATCGTGCCCTTGCAGATGTGTTACTGGCCATACAACCAGATGAAATGCCAAGCACTCCAAAACACCGCTACGGTTCTGGATATGGCAAACCATCATTTCCAAAAATTACAGAAGCGACAACCCTGGCTGATCTTGTGAACGAGGACTCGTGGTTTACAGTGAACCTTCTTCACCTGGATATGACCTTCCTAACAGAGGATGTTGACAATTGGCAGAACAATGACCACTTCAAGGCAGCCAAGTCCATTGTGGATGGGTTAAATGTTGTGAATGACCCTGCGGAGAGAGCAGTAAAGCTCACAACTGATTTTGTCTCAGCTGCAAGAGGAGAAGACCACTTCCAAAATCTTCTTCAAGTGGTTGAATATGACCGCAAAGCGAGGCCAAATTTGCGGAAATGAGCAAAGTTGGAGTAGTGACATTGGCGTTGTGTTTTATACATTTTCAACTTTCAATCAATGTAAGTATAGTAATACCGAATATTTGTATATTAATATTATAAGTAATACCGAATATTTGCCGAATATTCGGTGCATCACTACTAAATATATAAAAGTGGCCGGTGGCCACCCAGGACCACCTCCGATTTGATTTATTTTTTGCATACATAACTCTACCAACAAGTGTAACATTTGAGGGAATAGACATTAAAATTCAACAACTTTTTGAAAATCATGGGGCGTTTAATGCACCCTAAATTGTGCGTGTACATAGGGAAAGCCCAGGTTTTAAGTTTAGTATCTATCGGGAAAACAACAATCAATTTGTCCTACATACACTTTTACTCGGGACATGACACCCTCACTAAGAAGGCCATTTTTTCATCAATGTTTCTCCGCGCCCTTAGGATCGCCAGTCTGGAATACATCGATGCCGAATTGGAAAAAATCAACGGTATTGGAAGTGATCTGTGTTATCCATCTGCGTTTATGGAATCTTGTCTCAACAAGGCAAAACAAACTTTCTATCGTGTCAATAATAACACTCGTACTTTGTCAAAAAATATTTTAGTACTTCCATTTTTCCCAGGCTTTTTAGGCATTGCTAATGTACTTAAACTTTTGGATATTAATGTAGTATTTTCATATAACAATATTGTGAAAAATATCATAGTAAAAAATAGCCCTACCAATAATTCAGGCATTATCTATAAAATTGGGTGTAAACAATGTGATTCCTTTTACATAGGTCAGACGGGAAAGGATTTGCACACACGTATAAAACAGCATCAATATTCCGTTAGAACAGGACAGTTGTCCAGTGCTCTTTTTGTCCGAGTTATCCCACTGTATTGATTGGAATAATGCTTCAGTTTTATTCCACTCTAGCAACATTGTTAATAAAAATATTCTTGAGTCTGCCATTATCCAACTTTCAAATAACTTCAACATAAGCAAAGGTCTTTTTCAACTCGATCCTGTTGTTTTGAATTCCTTCAAAACAGATTTAGATAAGAAGGGTAGGACACTAAATCTTTGGTAAACTTGTATGCTACTTTATTAACTTTTAATTTTCATTTTATTTTTATATATATCGAAACTTGACTATAAAAGGCAAAGTGTTAAAACCTGGGCAGATTTCCAGTATAAATTTGTATTTTTATAATTCATTTGATCTTGTGCTAAAAATCGATATTTTTCCTTACAAATCTGTATGCCTCTTTGTTAATCCTTTAATTTTTAATTTTTATTTTTACTTCTCCATTTATTGCATATATATATAATATATATATATATATATATATATATATATATATATATATATATATATACAGGGTGGGCGGAAAGTAGCTCCCTATTTTGGATTGGTAAAAAAATACGTATATTATCCATTTATTTCAGAAGAAATAATATGAAAAGGTAGGCATACATGGTAGGTTTTCTCTAAAATTCAATGTGGGCTCCAACTCTTTCCACCAGCTTCTGGAGCCGCCCAGGAATGGCGTCCACTGACTTTAGCAGGAACTCCGGCGGGATGGAGGACATGACTTCCCGAATTCGGTCCTCCAGTTCTTCCAATGTCCTCGGTTTGGTGCGGTAGACTTCTTCCTTTACCCACCCCCAAAGAAAGAAGTCGCACGGTTACCGCTGAAAAACGGCAGAATCGGTTCAGTGTAACGGTGTGGTGTGGTATGACCTCAGATCAGGTTGTGGGCCCGTTCCTTCTGCGCAACACCATGAATGCTGAGCGGTACCTTGCTATGTTGCGAAACGAGGTCTGGCCGGTTGTCAGCACATGGGAGAACATCGACGATCTGATATTTATGCAAAATGGCGCCCCTCCGCACTTCGCTCTTGTTGTCCGTGAGTGGCTGGATGCCCACTTCCCTGGGCATTGGATGGGTCGTCGTGGTCCACATCAATGGCCAGCCAGGAGCCCCGAATTGACACCGTGCGACTTCTTTCTTTGGGGGTGGGTAAAGGAAGAAGTCTACCGCACCAAACCGAGGACATTGGAAGAACTGGAGGACCGAATTCGGGAAGTCATGTCCTCCATCCCGCCGGAGTTCCTGCTAAAGTCAGTGGACGCCATTCCTGGGCGGCTCCAGAAGCTGGTGGAAAGAGTTGGAGCCCACATTGAATTTTAGAGAAAACCTACCATGTATGCCTACCTTTTCATATTATTTCTTCTGAAATAAATGGATAATATACGTATTTTTTTACCAATCCAAAATAGGGAGCTCCTTTCCGCCCACCCTGTATATATATATATATATATATATATATATATGTGTGTAGTGTATGTATATATATATATATATATATATATGTATGTATGTATGTATGTGTTATTTATTTTTTCTTTCTGTAACCTATATATAGGCCGTAACCCTTTATGTACTTCAGTGTTCCTGAGGATGTCATTAGACGAAAGCGCTTGAGCACCATTTTGTGTTTCCTTTCCTTCGTGGTTTTATTCATCATATATATATATATATATATATATATATATATATATATATATATATAAAGGTTCATTATTTTATTCACTTGATGCATGCGATTCCTTAAAAAGCTCAAGCAAGCAAAAGCATAGCTTTTTGGCAGGGGTGTGGAGCCAGAAAAAAAACTCTTGGGTCCAGCTCCATCTTTTTTAAATGTTTGGCTCTGGTTCTGGCTCCGGCTCCAGCTCTGTCAAGTTATCAAAATCCAAATGTAGTTAGAGTGGTCATTGATCATACTCAACAACAGACAGATGAATACACTGTTGAATGATATTTGCAATAAAGGCTAAAAATACTCTCTAAATTTGACCTTTTTAATACATAAATCCAAAAAGAAACTATTAATTGAAATTTGATGAACAAAAAAACTAAATTCTGAAAACTGAAGGGAGGCTTATCAAATGACATTAGCTACATTAAAACATACAAATTAAGACATTTTTTCAATTTGACCTTTTTAATACATAAATAAAAAAAAAAATTATATTAATACAATTTTGATGATTAATAAAAAAATATTAAATTCTGAAAACTGAAAAGAAACTTATCAAATGATATTAGCTGCATTAAAAGTTAAAACTTGAAACAAACAAATTCATACTTTAATTCTTTCATAAACTGATTTTTAAAATTCAAAATTATGTATAACAGTTTGTTCTTAAGAACAAGATTGCTTCAATCAAGTCCTCTTTCATTACTGCTCTCAAATCAGGTTTTATGATTTTAAGTGCTGAAAATAAACGTTCCACACTAACTTGAGTAGAGGGTAATGCAAGAACAAGTTGTGCAACATCTCGTGTAATTTCAGGGTACTTAACTATTGCATCTTGTACTGACATCTTTGACTGATGATTAAATTTTTTAACTTCACTAAGAGATTCCCATACGGCTAACTTGAATTTAGTCAAGGTACTAAGAGGACCACCATGTGGCACATTGTTTTCAAATCCTGATCGAGAACATTTTTCTTTTGCACCATGTTGTTTGTCAATGATTTTTTCAAAGTCAAATTCATTATCAGAAGTGGTAGTAGGTGATGATGATGGAATGTGTTCATTTTCCTGTTCTGGACATTCTTGAGACTTTCTCATTCTAACTGTTATATCACATACAGCATTCATTGCTTTGCTTTGTTGTTCATCCGTTAATAAACATCTGTACTTAGGATCAAGATAAACGCCAGCTAACATTACATCATTTTCCAGTAAATGATTTTCTCTCGCTTCCATGGAGGTCTTGATACCTTCAGCTATGGTACCCCCCGTCTTAGAAAGGCAGTAGATCAGAGACTTCCATTCCTTGAAAAACTGGCCAAGAGTCAAGTCTTCGCCTTGAATTGTCTTTGTAGTGATACAGTATATGGTTGGTAAAGCAAGCTTTTAAGTTTCTTCACTTGGTCCCACATTACTTCCGATAGTGTAACTTCTGGATTCACCATGTCAATAAGTACAGGTTTTAGTTCTAATAAGCGCTCTATCATATATGTGCTACCCCACCTAGTAGCTTGATCTAAAATTGTGACTTTTCCAGCACGTCATTTAATTATTTCTTGGATCCTTGGTTTTCTCGCAGCTACTGCAACCTGCCTCACTTTGCTTATAAGAATGGCTGCGTGTTTATCCGCTAAGCCATCATGAATGGCTAGCTGTAAAGTATGAACACCACAACGCATATGATGGACTCTTGAGAGGCTTGAAATTTCATCCATGATATTATTTAAATCAAGTTCTGCTGCATCATCAGGTTCCAGTTCTGGGGTCTCAGCATTTGAATCAACTGTTTCTATATCATTTTCCCCATGTCTCTCTTGGTCTTCATTTAACTTCTCAATGGTCTTGATCATGTTGGAGGCATTATCAGTTACAATACACGCTCTTTTTCTATTTCATACTCTTGTAGAACATCTTTCACAAGCCCATGAAGGTACTCACTTGTATGTTGGGCTTGCGTATCCCGTACTGCTAATGTACGGGTAATGGTTTTATTGTTGCAATCAACAAATCTAACATTGATTGCAAAGTAGTTTGTTCTTAAACATGTGCAACTATCCATTTTTAAAAATACAAAATGTCCTTGTAAATTACTTTTTAAAGCGCATTTTTCTTTGTTTGCTTTTTCTATTACCAAACATCAAATACTATTTCTATCTAAACCAACTTTGAATTTTTGAGCCATTCCTCCTAATAAACCAAGCATGGCTGGCTTACAAAAGACAGACAGAGGTAAAGAATTCTTTACCACTAACTCAATAATGTGATTC
Source organism: Bathynomus jamesi (assembly GCA_023014485.1). Taxonomy (NCBI): domain Eukaryota; kingdom Metazoa; phylum Arthropoda; class Malacostraca; order Isopoda; family Cirolanidae; genus Bathynomus; species Bathynomus jamesi. The sequence goes on from JAJOZX010012482.1 coordinate 83,836, forward strand.
TTGAACTGATCTGCTGTCATGGACACAGTGACTGTTTGACTAACAAAATATTTATTAAGATTTGGTTGACTTACTTGACTAGAAGTACTGGCAGATTTAAGTATTTGCCTCTTTTCATTCTCTTCTATAATCTTAAACACTTCAGGATGGTTATGACTTATGTGACGCTCAAATTGAATGCTCTTGTTGAAACATTGCTCTTGCTGGTTTTGCTTGAAGGTGTACTAATTTTTGCTCCACATGTCAAAATATTTCCACCAGCATCAGTCACTTCGCAAGTGCAAACATAGTATTTATCATCTTCAGTGGTAGTAAAATATTTGAATACAATAGACTTTTCTCTAGATCCTTTAAGTTTATTCATTATTGATGGCTTAAAAAAATGTATTTATGTATAAATGATAAATGCTTATTGTTTAGTTTTAGTTTAGTTAATGATATATGATTTTGGAGCTATAATTAATAATTATATTACAAATATTGACGTTTCTGAAAAAAATAAATATGCATTTTTAATAAAAACTATATATTAAGTTAGGTAAAGTACTAAAGTTGGGTTAGGTAAGATAAAGTTGCATTAGGTTTATTATGAATGGGCAAGGTAACTGGAGCCATGGAGCCGGTGGTTTTTAATGGCTCTGACTCCGACTCCACCCAAAAACCACCACTCCACCGGCTCTGGCTCCGACTCCACACCCCTGCTTTTCGGGACAACTAATGCCAATAATGGTGGATTTTATTATAATGTTACTATAGAGAAACAAAGCCAAAAACACCTATAACTCATGAAGTGTAAAATTATGCCATTTCATCAAATAAATTTTTCTCTCACACTTTGGATTTTTATAAAAATTTAACTGGCGTAATGAGGGGCATCACTATGTCTTAGGCATTTCTGGGCGGAGCAGATCTGACTATGGTGACAAACTGATTGGTGAGTGGTAGAAAAATAGTACAAGTCAGTTGAGTCTGCAGCAGCTGCTTCTCGTCCAATTAGACAAGCACATACAAGGGTAGGACAAAATAATGGAAATGCTGGCATTTTCAGTGCTGTGTTTTCTGGTATAATTAATTGCATTATATAATTTACTAAATTCATATGTAAATGCATATAATATTGAAAACATCTTCTATATTAATATGCTGATATTGGTATTTCCTGTTCTTGTAGAATAAATAAAAATATGGTGGTTGGAAAAGATGGCATTGACTCTGAATGAGGCATAACAATAAGAACCCATTTGGTTGGTGTCTCAGTATTAAAAGTAGCATAACTGCCCCTGTATCTTGAGGAACAGTCCCCAACATTGTGAATTGTAAATACATGGAAAGAAATAGGGGAAATCTACACCACATAAGCATAACAACATTCCCATTATTCTCTCCAACTCCATTCAAGTTTTTTGCACTGGTTGGTGTTATGAGGGGCTTTAATACAATTCTTATTACATCGTTTTGATTGATACTGCTCTTTGCACACTCTTGTTTAGTTATGAACAAAGCCTGAAGCGACAGTCTTTGGTTCATGCTTTACAGTTCATAATAAGGTTCTCTCACATTCTGTCAGGGTTGCTTTACACCCACCATATTCCTTATTTGATGTATTCATAACCTGGACAACTATTCTTCAAGATACAGGGGGAATTATGTGACTTTTAGTACTGAGATGCCAACCAAACTGGCTCCAACTATCATGCCTCCTTCACAGAGAGTGCCATCTTTTCCAACCACCATATTTCTTTTTATTCTACAAGAGGAGGAAATACCAATATCAGCATATTAAAATAAATGATGTTCTCAATATTATATGCATTTACATACAAATTTAATAAATTATATAATGCCATTAATTATACCAGAAAATACAGCACTGAAAATGTGAGTGTTCGCATTATTTTGTCTAACCCCTGTATCTGTCAGGACATGCACATTCTTGTTTGTCATGTGTTAGAATTGTGCATTCATGCTACTTTCTTAGTCAGTCTCATGCATTTCTACCCACTAGTTTATTGATTAAATGCATTTAGTTATTAATTTTGTTTTGGTATAAGTTTGATAAAAAAATATTATTTTTGTGATATAAAAGTGAGAATGTCTTGTAAGTGTGCAAACAGCCCTGGCAGTTTTTGTTTTGTGTATAGTGAATTTACAACAATCTCAAAAGCAAGGTTTCACTCTTTTAATTAAGAAGGCATATGAACTTTATTTCAGTTGCAAAGTAGAAGATCAAGACAAAATCTTGGCTCCTCATGTATGTTGTGTTTCTTGTGCAAGATCTCTGAGGACTGAGGAGTGAGGGTGGTTAAAAGGTACTCATTCTTCAATGCCTTTTGCAGTCCCAATGGTATGGAGTGAACAAAGAGACCACTTGACTGATTGCTGCTTCTGTTTAATGAAGATAAGTGGACATTCCTCAAAATCTAGACATGCAATTCAATATCCTAATTTACTGTCAGTCATGCAACCTCTTTCATATTGTGATGATTTGCTAGTACCAAAACCACCAAAGACATGGACTTTAGATGACGATGAACCTGATGATGAATCTCATAATGAACCTTTGGATAGACAAGATGACATGGAAACACAATTTAAACCACCTTCATCAGATGAACCTCATTTAATTTCTCAGTCAGAATTAAATGATCTTGTCAGAGTTGAATCTATCTAAAAATCAAGCTGAGCTCTTCTAGATTAAAAAGTTGGAATCTCTTACAAAAGTGTAAAAATATCATTTTGTAAGCAACAGACACACTTCATATTATTTTTCTCTATGAAAGTGATTTAGTGTATTGGAGTGATGAATGCTCCCATGCTGTCAGCAATGAGCATTGTGAAAGATTTCATCAGGATATATCAACCATGGAAAAGCAGCACCAAGGAAGATATAGACCCAGTATGTTGGCTGACTACTGTTGGACACTTAATAAAAACCACTAGTTCTAGTTATAAGCAAAAATCAGCTGCAAAAACATTTTAGGTAAGGCACTCTTCTTTTTGTACGATTAAATATATCACAAAAAGTAAGAAAGTCTGTCAATTTTCATTTGCATTTCCTTCAAAATTGGTTGGTGATAGAAAAATTCTGTTTTCAAATTTATAATCAGTGAAAAAAGCACAAAGGAATCACAAATTCATTCAGAGGAGGGAAAAAGTTCTATTTTGTTGTTCATTGTTATTAAATTACCTTCTTCACCTCTTCACAAAGTCAAAATAATTGTTATTTTCCGCATGAAGATGATATTTGCTGGATATGAAAGAATGGTATAATTTATGACATATTAAGTGCAAATACCGAGCCTGCCATTAAAATTATTTACTCTTTCCAGCCAAAGGAAATCAAACTAGTGGAGCCCTGAGGTGAACTTACAATAATGCCTGGAATTCTCAGTTTGTGTACACTGTACAATGTACATATTGCATAAATATATGATACAGCTGTCTGTAAATACAAAACAGCACTGTTAGACGTTAGTCAGTGTTCATCTAAATGTTCATGTGAAACAATGTCTTCTTTTTGGAAGTTTTGTTGAACTGTACTTATACTTGGAAAAAATAATGTTCTTTCTTTATTGGATATGAATAGATGTTTTCACTTCCCAACTACTGTAAGGTGTATATGTTTCTTTTTTTATGCAGGAAGGAGGAGCCAAGGGCAAATGCCTGCAAAAAGACCCTCCCAAAAAGAAGCAAGCCAAAATCAGGGTTTTGGAGATGCCTGGACAATACATTTGAAAGATTGGAGGTCATAGACAGAAGGAAAGATGGACTGAGGAAGATTGTTCCACAGTTCACCAGTTGAGCAGATAAAAGATTGAAAATATCAACTAACCCTTGCATTAGGCAACTGGACAGAAAAGGGATGGGAATGTGTTGAAAGTCTGGTACTGCATGCTCTCCTTAAAGGAGGCAGCATGCAGTTTGACAGTTCAGAAGAGCAGCATCCATTATAATAGCAATAGTAGAGAGAAAGCGAGGCAACATTGCAGTAAAGAGAGGGATTGAAGATAGTCAATAAGAGGTGGGGAATTGACAAGATGAAAAGCCTTTGATTCCACCCAGTCAAGTAGGGCTGTGGGGGTTGAGCCACCCAACACATGAGAAGCATACTCCATACAGGGGGAGAGAAGACCCTTATGCAGAGACAGCAACTGAGTGGGGTTGAAGAAACTGCAGAGACCATACAGCACACCAAACCTCTTAGAAGCTGTTTTGGAAAGAGAGTACTGTATATGTGATCTTTCCAGGAAATATTAAGAGAAAAGGAAAATCCAAAAATATGAAGAGGAAGGATTGTCATGTATTGTTGAAGGCAAGGGAATAGTTGTGCGGAAGATTGTGACAAATAGGCAGATGGAAGAATTGAGTTTTTGAGGCACTGAAAGTCACAAGGTTTTCTCCACCCCAATCAGAGATGGCAAAAAGATTAGAGGTCAGGTGTACTATAGCTGTCCTACTCAAACCATGGAGTGACTGTTGCGAAGGATGCTTTGTAAAGGAGCTGGAGAAGTGAAGAGTAGAATCATTCACACAGGAGTGGATATGATACAAAGACTTAATAGATCATTGATAAATAAAAGAAAAGAGTGGGTGACAGGAGAGAACCCTGAGGAACACCACTATTAATAGCTTTAGAAGGACAGTGGCCATCTACAACTGCGGCTAAAGATCAACCAGAAAAGAAATTAGAGAGGAAGGCACAGAGAATGAAAGAAATGGAAGGAGGGGAGTTTGGGAATTAAAGAATTGAGCCAGATTAGCATTATTTAAGTCTAAAAACACTACCTTTAGATGCTAAAACAGTTTTTTCTCTTTCCACCAATGGAGAGAGAGAGTTAAAGTTCAATTTCATTCAAAGAAAAACTCATTTTACTATTTATATCAGGGGCTAGAGGTGCCTGCCAAAAACTGAAAAAATTCTCCCTAAACTTTGTACTCATTGACTCATACATGTTTTTTGTGCTTATGGTGATTTATTCTTTCAGAAATTGCCTTTCAGATGCACTTTCAATCATTCTTCTATCTGAATTAGGGTTTGACATATTACAATTTGAAGTTTAGTAGTATGCAAAATACCCTCACAATAGGGAAAAGCCATAAATTTTGAATGATAACTCCAAGTGAGCTACAATTTTATATTTTGAGTTTGTTTGTTTAGACAACACCAAAAACAAAATTACAGGAAAATTGAAGATGGTGTGGTGTCATGCACTGCATCATTTCTCATGGAATGCCCTAAAAACAGATCTAAAATAATCATTAAACATAGGTACGATATCAATAATATCCTAATCATTTCCAAATATTCTATCACCATGTTACATTAGGCCAATCCTATCATGTTTTTCATTACTGTATTTATAAAAACTAAAGAATTTCTTTGGATCTTTATTGCTATTTCTAGCAAGCTTTATCTTATCTTTTACCATACTTTCCAAATCAAACTATTTTACATATTTCTTAATTGCTCATAGTTATCCAAGTTCACAAGGTTACTACTGCTTTTAAATTCATTGAATATCCTTTTCTAAAGTTTAATATTTTAGCTATTTCCCAATTTCACCACAATATTTTCCTAATCTTTTCATTCTGAATAATTCTGAAAGGAATACACCTACATCGTATATCCTCTAAAATTTCTTTGAACCAAGACCACATCTCAATAGCATTTTTATTGGCAAATTCATTATCCCACTTTATTGAGCTAAACAACTCCCTTGACTTACAATAGTCACCCTTTGAAAAGCAAGGAACTAGATGGTCATCATTGACTAGATCCCTATTTGGTTCTATCTTAAGATATGTGACAATGATCACTATTCCCTAATACAGGTGACTCCTGTAACTTGACTTAGAAATGGATGAGGCAAGTGTCAATGAGTTACTTGCATCTCATGCAGAGGAGTTGACCATTGAGATGTTATAGTTTCTCAAACTCAATCATTGGGCTTGTCTTTAAAAGACCTTAGTGAGATCTTCAAGTCTGGATAACTTCATAAACTTGATTGAAGAAAAGGACCCTAATGCTGAGAGGAGTTCATTGGTGTGAAGAGCTTTTCATGATGACATTGCCTGTTACAGGGTCTTTTATGAACCAAAGAAGAAGGGTGCAGTTCAACTGAAGCTGGATAAAGTCTTTAAGAAGGTTGACAGACCACAGCCAGCATAAGGGCTTCAACTTCTGCTGCAAAGACTCCTTCAAAATCCCCAGCCCATAGCCCTTCCAATTTTCCAGCCAATAGCCCCTCTTCTTCAAACTTCTCATAATAAACCAAGTCCAGTGAGCCCAGTTGAAAAAGATTTAAGGCAAGAAAATATTTTTAATTGCATTGTTTCTTTAGTCTTAAGTTGTTTTATGCTTTTTAATGATTTAAAATTGTTTTCTTAATATGTTAGTAATGTTATTTTATCTTCATATAACACGAGAAGAGACAATTTTTCTCTCCAATATGCTGAAAGTGGTAGTAGGGCGGGTCATACTATGCATTTTTTTTTAAATCAATGGAGAGGGGTGTTCAAATGACATATTTTGGTGTAGAGAACACAATTCTGAAGAAAATATTTAATTCTGATAACCCTAACCTACATCATTTTGCAGTTGATTATTATTAAATTGTTGATTATTTTACTATTGTAGTTACCCCAGAATATGTCTTCTCACGTTATCTCTCATAGAGCATTGTTCTAACTAATTCATATAAACACATATAATGTAATTCATATAATAATAATAATATTTAAATACTCAAATAAAAAGGTGTGCCATTCCACTTAATTGTAATTATCATACAGTTTGGTATATGAAATATTTTGACAGTTTTCTGGCGCGCATAAGGCCATTTTCTGAGCCACCTTTCTCAGAGGCTAGAATGTAACGTTTCAGAACATTCTAAAACGTTTTGTGAAATATTTGAAGTGACTCATGATTTATGAAGCTATTTTACCACCTCGGCTTGCAGTGAGGGGGTAGATTTAGTGATTATCTACTGATATTTTTTTTGTTACTGTTCACATGTGAGTATTATTCTGTTATATTTTAGAAAAAGCTATTTCTACGCATATTATAGTGATACATTGAGCAAAATTTAATTAACAACTTTGATTTGAGCTAAAATTAGGTGGTTCATTTTTAGTACAACTGAGCAGTATGAGGTCTATTTCAATGTTCTAAAGAATATTTTTAGGATGTGTTTCTTTAGTTTTTTTTGGAGTATATGAACAAATTATTTGGATTACAGACAACAGATAAATTAGCATTTTATAACATTTTGAAACCAAAAAAGCATAATGTGTTTAGCATTTGCAGATAAATTTGTTCTTGTCCATTTCAGCTCTTTTTTTAACCAAGAATTTTGCACTGAAAAGTTAATACCTGTCTGTAGTGGATACTTAACTGTTGTATTATTATTTTTATTTCAGTGTGAACTCATTAAGAAAATGGCTCAAGTCAGCTGGGGGACTCCTCTGTTAGGAGCAAAAGGACACCTGACATCAATTGTGATGCTTCCAGCATCGGTGACTTGATCAGCTGGTCAGAAGGTGTGTCAGAGCCACCTCTCACCTGCTCTCTAAGCACATCAGAGGTGAAAAACTTCATCAACACCCCCATGGAGGTGCACAACTGGCCTTGCCACACACAAAGCATTGAGAGGGTTGTTAAAATGGTGACTGAGGCTTCTGCTAAGTACTTCTCACAGGAAAAGAGGGATGGAGGGATCAGGGCTCAGGAGACCAGCAGGAAGCTGATGTCCAAGTCTGAGTCAAAGCAGGATTTGTGCAACCTGGCAAAGTTCAAGATGTCAGGAGAATGATCTTTGTAATTATATCCAGTGATATACATGCAGTTCACCTATTAATAAATATATGTAAAGTTGATTTGGCCTTGTCAATATAAATGATTTACCTTATATCTTTTAATATATTATAAAGGGGTTCAAAAGGGTAAAATTGGCAATTTAGAAATACAAAATGATGTAGGTTAGAGTTATCCTATCCAAAAAATAAGCTCATATTTGAATTCCCATGTAAAAACACATAATTTAGACACCCCTGATGGTAGGATTTCCTTCAGATTCATGTTGTCACCTGAGTACGACCCGCCCTAACTTAGTGGTAGCCAGACCGTTGGTCGAAATATGATTGGCCAACAGACAACTGGAAAGGCAATGGATCAAACATGAAAAATAGAAAGTTTGTAGTACTGTATATCATCTTTTGCAATATCGGCTCTCTTTCTGTTAACCAACGAAAATATCATGACTTAACCTAACCGATCATCAAGGGTGGACAGTTGCCCTAACCGGTCATTCAATAATTTGCATCTTTTGCAATATCGGCTCTCTTTCTGTTAACCAACGAAAATATCACAACTTAACCTAACCAATCATCAAGGGTGGACAGTTGCCCTAACCGGTCATTCAATAACTTTCCCATAGATTTTGATTAATTTTAAGCAACTGGCATAGAATAATTGTTTTCACTCTACCACTGCGTTGGTCGAAATATGATTGGCCAACAGACAACTGGAAAGGCAATGGATCAAACATGAAAAATAGAAAGTTTGTAGTACTGTATATCATCTTTTGCAATATCGGCTCTCTTTCTGTTAACCAACGAAAATATCATGACTTAACCTAACCGATCATCAAGGGTGGACAGTTGCCCTAACCGGTCATTCAATAATTTGCATCTTTTGCAATATCGGCTCTCTTTCTGTTAACCAACGAAAATATCACAACTTAACCTAACCAATCATCAAGGGTGGACAGTTGCCCTAACCGGTCATTCAATAACTTTCCCATAGATTTTGATTAATTTTAAGCAACTGGCATAGAATAATTGTTTTCACTCTACCACTGCACCCTTTGCACTTTTTACATCTCCAATAAATTGTATTTTCTCTTAATCTATCAACTAAGTATACGAATCCTTCTATGAAAAAACTATATAGGGCTATGGGTTGATTGCCTGTGCCCTCATCCGTTGGAAATTTCCAACAGACGTCAGTGGAGGGTTACCGACAAAGCCCTATAGCCTTTTCGTTAGAGAGTTATAAATATGTAGGTTGTTAAAGGACCGTTTTATATTTAAGTGATTACGGTAATTTTAGCGCCCGGATTGGCGAAACCTTATGTTAATGAAAACTGAAATTGCCTCACCTTATTTTTGCTGGGTCCTTTGTTTGTTTCGATGTAGGGCGTTACGATCATTTTCGGTGTAGGGCCGCCACGATGGAGTTACGCGGCGAATTTACTTAAGGTAATTAATATAGGCAGTCACTATATAAACCCCTGAAGGAATAGGCCTATCCTTTTATAGTCTTAGGTTTTATATTATAAGGAATTCACTCAGAACTAGAGGGGGACAAAGACATCCTCCCAGTTTAAAGCTTCGCTGTAACATAAACAGCCCTGAGAGCCGTTCCTTGGTTCTGGTGTATTATTTGCCGAACTAGCATGATTTTGTTGTGTCTACTACCTTTTGGTAGACTAAATAATAAATTGGGTTTTCTTGTTGCTATGTGGGGCTGATTCATACGTACAGGTTCTTTGTACGTATGGCAATTCAATTATTTCATTCCCAATAGGCTATGTCGCCAATCCCGAGGCAATTTTGTATAGATATTTAATTCAATTAATTAATAATTTATATTTAATTATGAAATAAATGTACCACATATGATACCATGTTGTGAGTGCGTATAGTTTTTCCATATACTGGGGGGGGGCCGGAGAAAAATTTGTATGTTATAGATCAAAATTTTTGATAAACTGTGTCTTAAACCATGTGAAATGGATTGAAAAGAATAAAGTAGAAATTTAGGGGAGAGAGGTTACTCAAGACCTATTCAAATATGAAAGTTCAAGAGGCCAACTTCTCAAGTTTAGTTAAAGTTATGTCAATCAGTTTGACTCCCTTTAGGTATAGGAAATTTATGGGATTAAAGTAAAGTTATTAAGCATTTTAACTTTGCTCAGTTTGTGTAAGTTTTATAAGTCACCAGTCTTAATTTTTTCTTGTAAAAGTTGTCTGGCTTTCAAAGCAGTCTTTCTTTGAGGCCTGTCTGGTTTAGTCTGAGTTACATCAGGCACATTGAGAGATTCCTCCCCAATAGTATCCTGATCCATCCTTTGGGGTAATGGTTCTAATTTAGCCCCACACTCCAAAGGATATAGTAATGTGATATCTCTGGTGGTTTCACCAGTTGCTGTTTTCAGTTTTACAACCCTGGTAACTTCGTCTTCACCAGTTTTGAGTTCCAAGACTTTTCCCATTGACCAATGTTGTCTTGGTGTCTTGTCATGTATCAACACAATGTCCCCAATTTTGACTGAATCATTCCAACTTTGTTTGTTTGTTAATTGTTTATGTCTTTCTCTAAGACTTGTTAAGTATTCTTCTCTCCATTGTTATAAATTGAGTCTTGATTTGTGTCAAATGTTTGTATTTTGTGTGTGAGTTCTTTGTGTCCTATTTCCCAATCTGGATCCTCTGTACTGTTATGTTCAGATTCTGGTAACATGTTTACTGTTTCTCCCTTAATTAGGTGGTTTGGTGTGAGAGGTTCTGGCTCATTAATACCATCTCCCACATAAGTTAATGGTCTGTTGTTGACAACATTTTCAATTTCTGACAGAATAGTCATGAGTTCAAAAAGTTGTAGATGTTTTGTCCCAATAGTCTTTTTAAGGCAGTTCTTTACAGTTTGTATGTTTCTTTCCCAAATTGAACCATACCATGGTGTATTAACAGGAATGTACTTCCAGGTTATGTTGTGTTTGGTTAAATGAGTTTGTACTGTTTCACTGTCACAAATCTGATGAATAATTCTTTCACCAGATTTGAAGTATGTGGCATTGTCTGACCATATAGTTTTGGGTACAGAATTGTGTGCACAAAATCGTCTGAAAGCAGCAATAAAAGCTTCTGCTGTCAGATCTTCTACTATGTCTAGACATATGGCACGTGTGGCAGCACAGGTGAAGAGTACAATGTACACTTTGTATTCCTTTGAATCCATTTTGTCTCCAAAACTCACATTTACCGCTCCAGTGTAGTCAATACCCGTGGTTTCAAATGGCCGAGTAAATGTTACTCGTTCCACAGGTAGGTCTGGAGGGCTTGGGGTCTTAAAGGGTCGTGAATGGATACGTTTACAAGGAATGCATGTGTTTAAAATTTTCTTTGTTTCAGTTCTACCCTTTGGTAGCCAGTAAGTTTTTCTCAGCTCTGTCAGGGTTTGTGGGACTCCCATGTGGTGTATTTTGTTGTGGGTATCCCTGATGATGAGTTTTGTGAAGTGATTTCTCCTTGGAAGAAGAATTGGGTGCTTAGAGTTGTAAGTCAAAGTTGACTTGTTAAGCCTTCCTTTACACCTTATCAGACCCTCTGTATCCAGGTACAGATTTAGATCCATGACAAGTGAAGGAATACCTTTGTTTAATGTGCTACTGGACCTAAGATACTTCAACTCCTTGTCAAATTCTGAAGCTTGTATCTGTTTGAGCCAGTATTTTGTTGCAGTTTCTGTTAAGTTAGAAAAGGCTTTCTGAGGACAGTGTTTGAGAAGGTAGCTATTGACAAACTTGCAGCAATAGACTGTAATTCTCAAGAGTTTGTTGAGGTCTGAATAAAGGTGTAGTCAAATATAGGTTTGTCCTCAGTGATCTTTTCAGTTGTTGTAGAGTTGAGTGTGAGGTTAACTACTTTGGCTGGCCAAAGATCCTCACATGTTAGCCATTCGGGCCCTTCATACCAGATTTTATTTGTTTTCAACAGCTTGTAAGAGAGCCCTCTTGTCAAAAAGTCTGCAGGATTCTCTTTTGTTTTTATGTACCTAAATTTGATACCAAGGTTTGTGTTTGCAGTTTTGATTTCTGTTAGTCTGTTTTTCACAAATATGTTTTTGCAAGAAGTTGTATCTGTGTTGGTCACCCATGTTAGACAAATTTGACTGTCTGTCCTTAAGTAAATGTTTGTTATGTCAACTTCTTTATACACTTGTGAAAGAAAGTTTGCTGTTTTAACTCCCAATGAGACAGCTAATAATTCAAGTTGTGGTACAGTTTTCTTTTGGTTTAAGGGTGCCACTTTTGCCTTTGAATAAACCAAGTTACTTTCATTTTCACTTGTTAAATAGGCACAACACCCATAAGCTTGTGTGCTGGCATCTGTAAAAATGTGTAGTGTTTGCGATTTCAATCTGTAGCCAGCACATCTTGGTACGTAGATGTCTTGAACTTTGTTCAAGTCTGTGGCTAATTTTTTCCAATGAAGTTGGTCTTCCACTGAAAGTGGTTCATCCCAATCAATTTTCTTTTTCCATAAGTCTTGCAAAAGGGTTTTGGATCTTATGGTTGCTGGTAAATATAATCCAATGGGGTCGAAAATTTTGGATGATTCTGAAAGCACTTGTCTTTTTGTATCGGCATTTGGATTTAAGTTATAACTCTTTGTGCAAAGAGTGTCATCGTGTTCGGAATTCTGTTTTAAAAACCAAAGCATTCCAAGTGTTTTCGTGTAATTGTTTGGTTCAATGTTCCCATTGTTGTCTTTTGTTATTTGTTCATTTAATTTAGGAGAATTAGAAAGAGTTTGTACTGTATTCAAACCTCCTACCACTTCAGACTAGTCAATACCCGTAGTTTTAGTGGAGTAAATTTACTCCTCCACAGGTAGATCTGGAGGGCTTGGGGCTTTGAATCCTGTACTGTTTTTGTGTTGTTTGGCCTATGGCCAAGGGAGGCCACAAGACCCTTTTTGTTTGGTCTCTGGCCAAAGGAGGCCACAAGACCCTTGTTGTTTGGTCTCTGGCCAAGGGAGGCCACAAGACCAATGTTGTTTGGTCTCTGGCCAAGGAGGCCACAAGACCCTTGATGAATTGTTGGGCTATGGCCAAGGGAGGCCATCAGCCCTTGATGAATTGTTGGGCTATGGCCAAGGTAGGCCAAGCCCTTTGATGAATTTGTTGGGCTATGGCCAAGGTAGGCCATCAGCCCTTTGATGAATTTGTTGGGCTATGGCCAAGGTAGGCCATCAGCCCTTTGATGAATTTGTTGGGCTATGGCCAAGGTAGGCCATCAGCCCTTTGATGAATTTGTTGGGCTATGGCCAAGGTAGGCCATCAGCCCTTTGATGAATTTGTTGGGCTATGGCCAAGGTAGGCCATCAGCCCTTTGATGAATTTGTTGGGCTATGGCCAAGGTAGGCCATCAGCCCTTTGATGAATTTGTTGGGCTATGGCCAAGGTAGGCCATCAGCCCTTTGATGAATTTGTTGGGCTATGGCCAAGGTAGGCCATCAGCCCTTTGATGAATTTGTTGGGCTATGGCCAAGGTAGGCCATCAGCCCTTTGATGATTTGTTGGGCTATGGCCAAGGTAGGCCATCAGCCCTTTGATGAATTTGTTGGGCTATGGCCAAGGGTAGGCCATCAGCCCTTTGATGAATTTGTTGGGCTATGGCCAAGGTAGGCCATCAGCCCTTTGATGAATTTGTTGGGCTATGGCCAAGGTAGGCCAAGCCCTTTGATGAATTTGTTGGGCTATGGCCAAGGGTAGGCCATCAGCCCTTTGATGAATTTGTTGGGCTATGGCCAAGGGTAGGCCATCAGCCCTTTGATGAATTTGTTGGGCTATGGCCAAGGTAGGCCAAGCCCTTTGATGATTTGTTGGGCTATGGCCAAGGGTAGGCCATCAGCCCTTTGAGTAGAGTAGTTTGTTTGTACGTCACTGTCTAACCATATAATTTTTGGCACAAAATTATGTGCACAGAATCAGAGCGCAGCAATAAAAGCTTTTACTCTCCGATCCTTGGTTATGTTTAGACAGGTTGTTGTGTTTGAGACACATGAAAGAGTAGTGTGTGTGTGTGTGTGTATCATTCCTCCGAATCCAGTTGGTCTTCAAAACTTGGATTCACCACTCCAATGAAATTAATACCCGTAGTTATGAATGAGTAAATGTTGTGTATCCTACAGGTAGGTCTGGAAGGTTTTGGGGTTTTGAAGGAATCCAATCTGTTTGCAAGGAATGTATGTGTCTGTTGATGAAATCTGTTGTGATTCTTCCTTTAAAAGAAGAATTGGATGTTTGGAGTCGTATGTATATATTTATATACTGTACCGTACGTGTGTGTGTGTGTGTGTTTGGTGATGAAATCTGTTGTGATTCTTCTTTTAAAAGAAGAATTGGATGTTTGAAGTCGTATGTATATATTTATATACTGTACCGTACGTATGTGTGTAAATGTGTATTTTGTTATAGGGTTTTATTTTTGGGTTTTGGGTTAGGTTAATCAATTTGGCTGAGTAAAGATCCTCAAACGTTGCATTTGAGACCCTTATATCAAGCCTTGTCTGTTTTATGCCTATATGTCGAATTGGAATAGGTTGGGCCTATATTGGTCAAATAGGAATTGGAATAGGTTGGGCCTATATGTCAAATAGGACTTGAATAGGTTGGGCCTATATGTCAAATAGGACTTCGAATAGGTAATAGGTTGGGCCTATATGTCAAATAGGACTTGGTGTGCCTATATGTCAAATAGGACTTGGTAGTGGCCTATATGTCAAATAGGACTTCGAATAGGTAATAGGTTGGAATAGGGTCACGAATAGGTGTTAGGTGGGTGTAGGTTTGAATTCGTGCATTGCTTTAGGTCTTTGTGATGTTACAGTTCGAGTCGAATTTTGTGATGTTACAGTTCGAGTCGAATTTTGTGATGTTACAGTTCGAGTCGAATTTTGTGATGTTACAGTTCGAGTCGAATTTTGTGATGTTACAGTTCTGAGTCGAATTTTGTGTTGTTACAGGTTTGAGTCGAATTTTGTGATGTAATGAGTCTTATGAGTAGTTAAAATTGCTGAAATAAATTTTATAACCTACACCACAGGCTCAATTATAATTTAGTTTTTTAGTTAGGATAGGCCTTGAGTGTAAAGAGTAAGGCCTACTTTAAGAGGTAGGCTATTATGTAAGGTAAAGTTAGGTGGGCCACTAAATAGGCCTATTTGTTTGGGCCTACCAAGTAGGCTTATGTTTGGGCCTATTTATTTTATAGGACCTTAAATGAGTTAAGCCTGTTAATTAACAAGGCTTAGTTTTGAATTTGAGAGTGGACCTATTAAATAGGCTTAATGTTGCGGGCCTATTATTTTTAGGACCTAAAATAAGTTATGCTTGTTAAATGAACAAGCCTTTGTTTTCGTTAGTGTAAAGGTTAGTGTAAGGTAAAGGAATCGGTTTCCCAGTTTTAGGCCACCATATGAAAACTATAGTGGGGTTACGGTTGAAATTAGGGTTAGGCCAATGTGGTAAGCCTAGCCACTGCGTGTCAGTGTAAATTGTAGAGGGGTTAGTTCCCCATACAACAGCCACCATGTGAAAAAACTATATAGGGCTATGGGTTGATTGCCTGTGCCCTCATCCGTTGGAAATTTCCACAGACGTCAGTGGAGGGTTACCGACAAAAGCCCTATGCCTTTTCGTTAGAGAGTTATAAATATGTAGGTTGTTAAAGGACCGTTTTATATTTAAGTGATTACGGTAATTTTAGCCGGATTTGCGCGAAACGTAGTTAATGAAAATGAAATTTGCCTCCTTATTTTTGTTGGGTCTTTGTTTGTTTCGATGTAGGGCGTTACGATCATTTTCGGTGTAGGGCCGCCACGATGGAGTTACGCGGCGAATTTACTTAAGGTAATTAATATAGGCAGTCATATAAAACCCCTGAAGGAATAGGCCTATCCTTTTATAGTCTTAGGTTTTATATTATAAGGAATTCACTCAGAACTAGAGGGGGGACAAAGACATCCTCCCAGTTTAAAGCTTCGCTGTAACATAAACAGCCTAGAGCCGTTCCTTGGTTCTGGTGTATTATTGCCGAACTAGCAGATTTTGTTGTGTCTACTACCTTTTTGTAGACTAAATAATAAATTGGGTTTTCTTGTTGCTATGGGGCTGATTCATACGTACAGGTTCTTTGTACGTATGGCAATTCAATTATTTCATTCCCAATAGGCTATGTCGCCAATCCGAGCAATTTTGTATAGATATTTAATTCAATTAATTAATAATTTATATTTAATTATGAAATAAATGTACCACATATGATACCATGTTGTGAGTGCGTATAGTTTTTCCATA
>JAJOZX010012483.1:0-86816 GCA_023014485.1 Bathynomus jamesi
TGAATGAAATTCATGAAATGATATATACCAACATTAAATACTACGCAAATTTTAGCTTAAAAATCGCATCATTTAGCCTAGTTTTAGATTTAGAAATGAAAATGGGACTATAAATTAACATCTATACGGTTGAATTTTTTTCAAAATATTACCTGGAATTAGTAATTTTTGGCTATAATGTGCTTTAGTTTATAGTTTTGTACAATATATATCGAAAACTAGACAAAAATCGTCCAAAATTACCACTAAAATTCGATGTTAATGAAATGAAAATTTTGTACCAAAAAGTGATTTCCTCCGTGTTTTGAACACTTTTTGTGCAATTTTCTTATGATAAAACATAAACTTATCTTTTTCAGTATTTTTCATTCGAATAAGAAACTATTGATAAAAAACTGCTTTATCTACTGTTTTCAACAATATAATGCCAAAGTAATTCAAAAATCGACGTAAAATTTCACTGAAATGTCGATCATAGTGTTGGTTTACGTCGTCGTCGTTGGCCTAGGCAAGCTACGGCTTGGGACCGTAGCGCATCTATCCGGTATAGGTTAACCTGGATGATGTAGCCATAAGCACTGCCGCTAGTTAAGTGCCAACCAGTGATTATCTCACTAGCCGTATTGAGTCCGTTAGGCGAAACTGCGACAGTACCAAAAGTGGAAAATATAACCCTTGGTTTTCTATTGTTTATTTGTAAAATGGACATGGTATTAGATTAAAATAAATATTTGAATATAAATAATTAACTGACAATTGTGATATATAATTAATTATGTTTACATACAATAAAATAATATAGTATACATAAAATTAGTATTAATGTGGTTCACAATTGAATTATAATGGGGTAACTAATTTAAAATGAATTTATACTATTCCGAAATTCAAGATGGTAAAATTAACATTTAACTTGAAACTAAAATAAGAGTATTCACTACACACTCCCCCACCAGAGAGGAAGTTCAAAGAGTTCCGAACGACACAGATTTCCCATGGACCTTTTTGGTAGCTACATGTACCTCGCTTAAGGTTGATTCCAAAAACGCAGGCTTAAGACGATCGATAGAAACCTTGTCGACCTTGGAACCGCGCTGGATGAGAAATGATTTGCGCGTACGTCGGAGAACTTCATAGGGCCCGTCATATGGACATTGGAGAGGCCGTTTTGGGAGAGGTACACGAACGAAAACGTGGGTGCAAGATTGGAGGGCTGGGGAAACAAAGATGTTCTGTTGGCTAGTCAATCGAGGGGGAACAGGCTGAAGGGACTGCATGTGAGAGGAAAGTGTTTGAGCGAATTCCGTAGGATCGCATGACTTATCCCCTGCAGTGAAGTAGCCACCTGGTAGCCGCAGTGTTGTTCCATAGACTAGTTCAGCCGCTGTAGTCTTCAGATCACTCTTAAATGCAGAGCGAATACCAAGCAAAACGAGTGGAAGCTTATCCATCCAATGGGAGTCTTCGTGACACATAAGGGATGACTTCAGCTGGCGATGGAAGCGTTCGACGAGGCCGTTAGCTTGCGGATGATACGCACAGGTATGCGCATGTACTGTACCCAACAAGCTGGTAAACTTCTTCCAAAGCGAAGACTCAAATTGGCGACCTTGGTCAGTGATGACTTTTGTCGGCAATCCAAATCTTGATACCCATCCATGAAGAAAGGCTCTTGCAACAGTGTCCGCTTGGATATCAGAAAGTGGGATGGCTTCAGGCCATCTGGAAAAGCGGTCGAGACAGGTGAGCAGATAACGTTGGCCTTGAATCACTGGAAGAGGGCCAACAATGTCTACATGAATTACCTCAAATCGCTGGGATGGGGGCGGAAATGCGTCAAAGGGGGACCTGGTGTGCCTTTGGACTTTGGCACGCTGGCAGGCAAGGCACGTTTTGGTCCAATGTTTGACATCCTTCCGCATCGAGGGCCAAACAAAGCGAGAGGTAACCAGGTGTTGCGAAGCACGGATACCAGGATGGGAGGGGTTATGAAGATCCGTGAAGACTGCTTGTCTGTGACATGGAGGGACATAAAGGCGAATAGCAGCTGTTGATACGTCGCAATAGAGGGGCACAGACAATCCTGGCATACTCATTTTCTTGAGGGAAAGTGAGTGAGTGGAGTCTTCTCTGAGCAGGTCTTGTAGTTCCGTATCCTTATCTTGATCCTGTGCAATAGCATTCCACAGTGTAGAGCTGAGGGTAACAGAAGTAATCTCTATTCTTGAAAGTGCATCCGCTGGAGTGTTCAAGACACCTTTGATGTGGCGGATATCTGTGGTAAATTGCGAGATATAATCGAGTTGCCTGATGACTCTGGGAGAGTGGTTACAGCTGTTTTTATTGAAGACAGTGACCAAAGGTTTGTGGTCGGTAAAAACACAAAACTCTCGGCCTTCAAGGAAATGTTGAAAATGCTTCACGTTTAAGTAAATAGCAAGAAGTTCACGTCCGAAAGCACTATAACGCGTTTGGGCTGGCTGCAGCTTTTTCGAGTAAAACGCGATGGGTGCTTGTTGACCGTTAATGGTTTGTTCCAACACTCCACCGATCGCAACATCTGATGCATCGACCGTCAGAGTTAGGGGGGCATCACTGATAGGAAATGACAAAGACAATGCACTATTGATAGCATTTTTGGCATTGTCGAACGCCTGTAAACTATCGCTACACCATAACAATTTCGTTACCTTGCGTTTGTGTGTGATCATAGCGTGTAGAGGAGCAAGAACACTGGCACAGTTTTTAATGAACTTGTGGTAATAATTTACCAAACCTAGAAACCGACGTAACTCACGCTGATTATTTGGCATAGGGTAATTTTTTATCACTTCACACTTGTCCTGAAGGGGGGTAATTCCGTGCTGCGAAATCGTGTGACCAAGAAATTCCAAGGTTGGCTGTGCAAACACACACTTAGATGCATTAATAGTAACACCGTATTGTTCTAAGCGTTGAAAGAGGAGTGAAAGATGTTCCTTATGTTCCTCTTCCGTTGAGCTGGCCACAAGCAAATCATCGATGTAGGCATAAACAAAGTCTAAGCCTCTGGTGACCTCATCTATAAACCTCTGAAAGGTTTGCGCAGCATTCCGTAGCCCGAACGGCATCTTCACAAATTCGAATAACCCAAATGGTGTACAAACTGCAGTCTTGGGAATATCCGAAGGCTCTACGGGAATGTGGTGGAAAGCCTTAACGAGATCTATTTTACTGAAGATAGATTTGCCGTGGAGAAGAGAAGTAAAGTCTTGGACATTTGGTACCGGATATCGGTCCGGGATGGTTGTCGAATTCAAAAACCGGTAATCCCCACATGGTCTCCAGTCTCCTGACTTCTTCTGGACCAGGTGTAGGGGAGAGGACCAACTGCTTTTGGAAGGTCTTATTATCCCAAGATCTATCATAAGCTGGAATTCCGATTTGGCAGCTTTCAGTTTGTCCGGGGCAAGACGTCTGGGTTTTGCAAACACAGGGGGACCTTTTGTTGTAATGTGATGGGTAATGGTGTGCTTAATGGTATCACCCATCTGCATAGGTTGAAGAATTCCTGGATATCGTTGGAAAAGGCACTGGTACATGGAATTAGGGGGAACGAGGGAAAGTGCAGAGTTCGAGGCGTCCGGAAGGGCAACCTGTTTGGCAAGAACAGAAAGCAGTGTGGCCTGGTCGCATAAGCGTCGCTTGTTAAGATCCACCAGGAGTTTGAAATGCTGGAGGAAGTCAGCGCCGATTATGGGATGCTGCACTTGAGCACAGATGAAAATCCACTTGAAGGATCGGTGAAGGCCCAAGTTTAGTTCACGCGACTGAGTACCGTACGTGGGTATGCGTGAACCGTTAGCAGCGTATAGAGGCGGAGATTCCGAGTGCGTATGACCAGATTTTTGAGGGAATGCACTGACTGACGCTCCGGTATCAACCAAGAAATTGACACCAGAGTTCCTGTCCTTTATGAATAACAGGTTGGCAGTGCGAGTACTAGACGCCATTAGGACTCGCTGCTGGGGTTTTCCGACGAAAAATTGCAAGGGGAGATGCACTTCCTAGCCTTCCTTCCAAATTTTGAGTGGTAGAAGCAGATCTTCCCGGAACTCGAACGATGCCTCTTCGTAAATCTTGACCGAGAATGGCTTCTTTGCCGTTGATTTTGTAGCAGAGAACAAACGTGGTTGAGTTGTTGACTTAACTCTTTCACTTTCAACTCCAGTTCCAATTGTGTGTTCACGTTGTTGACCGGAGCTGTGTCAATCTCCACTACTTTGTCGGCAGTTTCTGCTAGTTTATCAACTGGAGTAGCAGGATCCATAGTGGCCAAGACACGCTGAGCTGATGGAGGAAGTTTCTGCAAGAACAACTGTCTAAAGATGTCCTTATCGAAGGTTTGTGCGCGTTCGCCTAGAGCGCACTGCATAGCCCTCAGCATTTGAGTGGGCTTACGGTCTCCAAGTTCTTCTTTTGAGATTAACTGATGTAGTTTCTCACGCTCGGAGACAGTGGTGCGGCACAGGATGGCAGACTTCAGATCGTTGTATGGGTCCTCACTCGTGGAAGTAGACACGATGACGTCACGGACTTCAGAGATGATGCTCGCTGGTAGAGAGGACAAAACATGATCGTATTTCGTCCTGCTAGCGGTGATCCTTCCCAAGTTGAATTGTGTTTCCACTTGGTGGAACCAAATAAATGGATCACCCGGCCAGAAGACGGGGAGCTTTACGCTCAAGTGGGAGATGGCACCAGCGTCGTCAGGCATCTTCTCCTATGCTTGCTGACGTACAAGCAAGACGACAGGTTACCAACGAAGGAGTGGAGGTTGAGACGAGCGCAGGCACAGAGCGCACGGGCAGGGGTGAGGGGCAGAGGGCACGAGCGACATTACAGTCTGGTCCTAGTCGCTCGGGTGAAGGGGGTGATGGGCACGAACGACGTTACAGTCTAGTCCTAGTCGTTCGGGTGAAGGGGGTGATGGGCACGAACGACATTACAGTCTAGTCCTAGTCATTCGGGTAAAAGGGGTAATCCAGCTCCGGGGTCACCAATTGTTGGTTTACGTCGTCGTCGTTGACCTAGGCAAGCTACGGCTTGGGACCGTAGCGCATCTATCCGGTATAGGTTAACCTGGATGATGTAGCCATAAGCACTGCCGCTAGTTAAGTGCCAACCAGTGATTATCTCACTAGCCGTATTGAGTCCGTTAGGCGAAACTGCGACAGTACCAAAAGTGGAAAATATAACCCTTGGTTTTCTATTGTTTATTTGTAAAATGGACATGGTATTAGATTAAAATAAATATTTGAATATAAATAATTAACTGACAATTGTGATATATAATTAATTATGTTTACATACAATAAAATAATATAGTATACATAAAATTAGTATTAATGTGGTTCACAATTGAATTATAATGGGGTAACTAATTTAAAATGAATTTATACTATTCCGAAATTCAAGATGGTAAAATTAACATTTAACTTGAAACTAAAATAAGAGTATTCACTACAATAGTAAGGCAAAAAATTCCTGGAAAAAGTCGATTTTTTCCATGTTTTAAGATCCAATTTTTAGACAATCTTTAATGTAGCCCTAAAATATTGTAAAAGTGAATGAAATTCGTGAAATGATATATACCAACATTAAATACTACGCAAATTTTAGCTTAAAAATCGCATCATTTAGCCTATTTTTAGATTTAGAAATGAAAATGGGACTATAAATTAACATCTATACGGTTGAATTTTTTTCAAAATATTTAACTGGAATTAGTAATTTTTGGCTATAATGTGCTTTAGTTTATAGTTTATATCTTTAATATAGCCCTAAAATATTGTAAAAGTGAATGAAATTCATGAAATGATATATACCAACATTAAATACTACGCAAATTTTAGCTTAAAAATCGCAACATTTAGCCTAGTTTTAGATTTAGAAATGACAATGGGACTATAAATTAACATCTATACGGTTGAATTTTTTTCAAAATATTTAACTGGAATTAGTAATTTCTGGCTATAATGCGCTTTAGTTTATAGTTTTGTACAATATATATCGAAAACTAGACAAAAATTGTCCAAAATTACCACTAAAATTCGATGTTAATGAAATGAAAATTTTGTACCAAAAAGTGATTTCCTCCGTGTTTTGAACACTTTTTGTGCAATTTTCTTATGATAAAACATAAACTTATCTTTCTCAATATTTTTCATTCGAATAAGAAGCTATTGATAAAAAACTGCTTTATCTTACTGTTTTGAACAATATAATGCCAAAGTAATTCAAAAATCGACGTAAAATTTCACTGAAATGTCGATCATAGTAAGGCAAAAAATTAATGGAAAAAGTCGATTTTTTCCATGTTTTATGATCCAATTTTTAGACAATCTTTAATATAGCCCTAAAATATTGTAAAAGTGAATGAAATTCATGAAATGATATATACCAACATTAAATACTACGCAAATTTTAGCTTAAAAATCGCATCATTTAGCCTAGTTTTAGATTTAGAAATGAAAATGGGACTATAAATTAACATCTATACGGTTGAATTTTTTTCAAAATATTTAACTGGAATTAGTAATTTTTGGCTATAATGTGCTTTAGTTTATAGTTTTGTACAATATATATCGAAAACTAGACAAAAATCGTCAAAAAATTTCACTAAAATTCGATTTTAATGAAATGAAAATTTTGTACCAAAAAGTGATTTTCTCCGTGTTTTGAGCACTTTTTGTGCAATTTTCTTATGATAAAACTTGAACTTATCTTTTTCAGTATTTTTCATTCGAATAAGAAGTATTGATAAAAAACTGCTTTATCTTACTGTTTTCAACAATATAATGCCAAAGTAATTCAAAAATCGACGTAAAATTTCACTGAAATGTCGATCATAGTAAGGCAAAAAATTACTGGAAAAAGTCGATTTTTTCCATGTTTTAAGATCCAATTTTTAGACAATCTTTAATGTAGCCCTAAAATATTGTAAAAGTGAATGAAATTCGTGAAATGATATATACCAACATTAAATACTACGCAAATTTTAGCTTAAAAATCGCATCATTTAGCCTATTTTTAGATTTAGAAATGAAAATGGGACTATAAATTAACATCTATACGGTTGAATTTTTTTCAAAATATTTAACTGGAATTAGTAATTTTTGACTATAATGTGCTTTAGTTTATAGTTTATATCTTTAATATAGCCCTAATATATTGTAAAAGTGAATGAAATTCATGAAATGATATATACCAACATTAAATACTACGCAAATTTTAGCTTAAAAATCGCAACATTTAGCCTAGTTTTAGATTTAGAAATGAAAATGGGACTATAAATTAACATCTATACGGTTAAATTTTTTTCAAAATATTTAACTGGAATTAGTAATTTCTGGCTATAATGTGCTTTAGTTTATAGTTTTGTACAATATATATCGAAAACTAGACAAAAATCGTCCAAACATTTCACTAAAATTCGATGTTAATGAAATGAAAATTTTGTACCAAAAAGTGATTTTCTCCGTGTTTTGAGCACTTTTTGTGCAATTTTCTTAGGATAAAACATAAACTTATCTTTCTCAATATTTTTCATTCGAATAAGAAGCTATTGATAAAAAACTGCTTTATCTTACTGTTTTCAACAATATAATGCCAAAGTAATTCAAAAATCGACGTAAAATTTCACTGAAATGTCGATCATAGTAAGGCAAAAAATTAATGGAAAAAGTCGATTTTTTCCATGTTTTATGATCCAATTTTTAGACAATCTTTAATATAGCCCTAAAATATTGTAAAAGTGAATGAAATTCATGAAATGATATATACCAACATTAAATACTACGCAAATTTTAGCTTAAAAATCGCATCATTTAGCCTAGTTTTAGATTTAGAAATGAAAATGGGACTATAAATTAACATCTATACGGTTGAATTTTTTTCAAAATATTACTGGAATTAGTAATTTTTGGCTATAATGTGCTTTAGTTTATAGTTTTGTACAATATATCGAAAACTAGACAAAAATCGTCCAAAATTACCACTAAAATTCGATGTTAATGAAATGAAAATTTTGTACCAAAAAGTGATTTCCTCCGTGTTTTGAACACTTTTTGTGCAATTTTCTTATGATAAAACATAAACTTATCTTTTTCAGTATTTTTCATTCGAATAAGAAACTATTGATAAAAAACTGCTTTATCTACTGTTTTCAACAATATAATGCCAAAGTAATTCAAAAATCGACGTAAAATTTCACTGAAATGTCGATCATAGTGTTGGTTTACGTCGTCGTCGTTGGCCTAGGCAAGCTACGGCTTGGGACCGTAGCGCATCTATCCGGTATAGGTTAACCTGGATGATGTAGCCATAAGCACTGCCGCTAGTTAAGTGCCAACCAGTGATTATCTCACTAGCCGTATTGAGTCCGTTAGGCGAAACTGCGACAGTACCAAAAGTGGAAAATATAACCCTTGGTTTTCTATTGTTTATTTGTAAAATGGACATGGTATTAGATTAAAATAAATATTTGAATATAAATAATTAACTGACAATTGTGATATATAATTAATTATGTTTACATACAATAAAATAATATAGTATACATAAAATTAGTATTAATGTGGTTCACAATTGAATTATAATGGGGTAACTAATTTAAAATGAATTTATACTATTCCGAAATTCAAGATGGTAAAATTAACATTTAACTTGAAACTAAAATAAGAGTATTCACTACACACTCCCCCACCAGAGAGGAAGTTCAAAGAGTTCCGAACGACACAGATTTCCCATGGACCTTTTTGGTAGCTACATGTACCTCGCTTAAGGTTGATTCCAAAAACGCAGGCTTAAGACGATCGATAGAAACCTTGTCGACCTTGGAACCGCGCTGGATGAGAAATGATTTGCGCGTACGTCGGAGAACTTCATAGGGCCCGTCATATGGACATTGGAGAGGCCGTTTTGGGAGAGGTACACGAACGAAAACGTGGGTGCAAGATTGGAGGGCTGGGGAAACAAAGATGTTCTGTTGGCTAGTCAATCGAGGGGGAACAGGCTGAAGGGACTGCATGTGAGAGGAAAGTGTTTGAGCGAATTCCGTAGGATCGCATGACTTATCCCCTGCAGTGAAGTAGCCACCTGGTAGCCGCAGTGTTGTTCCATAGACTAGTTCAGCCGCTGTAGTCTTCAGATCACTCTTAAATGCAGAGCGAATACCAAGCAAAACGAGTGGAAGCTTATCCATCCAATGGGAGTCTTCGTGACACATAAGGGATGACTTCAGCTGGCGATGGAAGCGTTCGACGAGGCCGTTAGCTTGCGGATGATACGCACAGGTATGCGCATGTACTGTACCCAACAAGCTGGTAAACTTCTTCCAAAGCGAAGACTCAAATTGGCGACCTTGGTCAGTGATGACTTTTGTCGGCAATCCAAATCTTGATACCCATCCATGAAGAAAGGCTCTTGCAACAGTGTCCGCTTGGATATCAGAAAGTGGGATGGCTTCAGGCCATCTGGAAAAGCGGTCGAGACAGGTGAGCAGATAACGTTGGCCTTGAATCACTGGAAGAGGGCCAACAATGTCTACATGAATTACCTCAAATCGCTGGGATGGGGGCGGAAATGCGTCAAAGGGGGACCTGGTGTGCCTTTGGACTTTGGCACGCTGGCAGGCAAGGCACGTTTTGGTCCAATGTTTGACATCCTTCCGCATCGAGGGCCAAACAAAGCGAGAGGTAACCAGGTGTTGCGAAGCACGGATACCAGGATGGGAGGGGTTATGAAGATCCGTGAAGACTGCTTGTCTGTGACATGGAGGGACATAAAGGCGAATAGCAGCTGTTGATACGTCGCAATAGAGGGGCACAGACAATCCTGGCATACTCATTTTCTTGAGGGAAAGTGAGTGAGTGGAGTCTTCTCTGAGCAGGTCTTGTAGTTCCGTATCCTTATCTTGATCCTGTGCAATAGCATTCCACAGTGTAGAGCTGAGGGTAACAGAAGTAATCTCTATTCTTGAAAGTGCATCCGCTGGAGTGTTCAAGACACCTTTGATGTGGCGGATATCTGTGGTAAATTGCGAGATATAATCGAGTTGCCTGATGACTCTGGGAGAGTGGTTACAGCTGTTTTTATTGAAGACAGTGACCAAAGGTTTGTGGTCGGTAAAAACACAAAACTCTCGGCCTTCAAGGAAATGTTGAAAATGCTTCACGTTTAAGTAAATAGCAAGAAGTTCACGTCCGAAAGCACTATAACGCGTTTGGGCTGGCTGCAGCTTTTTCGAGTAAAACGCGATGGGTGCTTGTTGACCGTTAATGGTTTGTTCCAACACTCCACCGATCGCAACATCTGATGCATCGACCGTCAGAGTTAGGGGGGCATCACTGATAGGAAATGACAAAGACAATGCACTATTGATAGCATTTTTGGCATTGTCGAACGCCTGTAAACTATCGCTACACCATAACAATTTCGTTACCTTGCGTTTGTGTGTGATCATAGCGTGTAGAGGAGCAAGAACACTGGCACAGTTTTTAATGAACTTGTGGTAATAATTTACCAAACCTAGAAACCGACGTAACTCACGCTGATTATTTGGCATAGGGTAATTTTTTATCACTTCACACTTGTCCTGAAGGGGGGTAATTCCGTGCTGCGAAATCGTGTGACCAAGAAATTCCAAGGTTGGCTGTGCAAACACACACTTAGATGCATTAATAGTAACACCGTATTGTTCTAAGCGTTGAAAGAGGAGTGAAAGATGTTCCTTATGTTCCTCTTCCGTTGAGCTGGCCACAAGCAAATCATCGATGTAGGCATAAACAAAGTCTAAGCCTCTGGTGACCTCATCTATAAACCTCTGAAAGGTTTGCGCAGCATTCCGTAGCCCGAACGGCATCTTCACAAATTCGAATAACCCAAATGGTGTACAAACTGCAGTCTTGGGAATATCCGAAGGCTCTACGGGAATGTGGTGGAAAGCCTTAACGAGATCTATTTTACTGAAGATAGATTTGCCGTGGAGAAGAGAAGTAAAGTCTTGGACATTTGGTACCGGATATCGGTCCGGGATGGTTGTCGAATTCAAAAACCGGTAATCCCCACATGGTCTCCAGTCTCCTGACTTCTTCTGGACCAGGTGTAGGGGAGAGGACCAACTGCTTTTGGAAGGTCTTATTATCCCAAGATCTATCATAAGCTGGAATTCCGATTTGGCAGCTTTCAGTTTGTCCGGGGCAAGACGTCTGGGTTTTGCAAACACAGGGGGACCTTTTGTTGTAATGTGATGGGTAATGGTGTGCTTAATGGTATCACCCATCTGCATAGGTTGAAGAATTCCTGGATATCGTTGGAAAAGGCACTGGTACATGGAATTAGGGGGAACGAGGGAAAGTGCAGAGTTCGAGGCGTCCGGAAGGGCAACCTGTTTGGCAAGAACAGAAAGCAGTGTGGCCTGGTCGCATAAGCGTCGCTTGTTAAGATCCACCAGGAGTTTGAAATGCTGGAGGAAGTCAGCGCCGATTATGGGATGCTGCACTTGAGCACAGATGAAAATCCACTTGAAGGATCGGTGAAGGCCCAAGTTTAGTTCACGCGACTGAGTACCGTACGTGGGTATGCGTGAACCGTTAGCAGCGTATAGAGGCGGAGATTCCGAGTGCGTATGACCAGATTTTTGAGGGAATGCACTGACTGACGCTCCGGTATCAACCAAGAAATTGACACCAGAGTTCCTGTCCTTTATGAATAACAGGTTGGCAGTGCGAGTACTAGACGCCATTAGGACTCGCTGCTGGGGTTTTCCGACGAAAAATTGCAAGGGGAGATGCACTTCCTAGCCTTCCTTCCAAATTTTGAGTGGTAGAAGCAGATCTTCCCGGAACTCGAACGATGCCTCTTCGTAAATCTTGACCGAGAATGGCTTCTTTGCCGTTGATTTTGTAGCAGAGAACAAACGTGGTTGAGTTGTTGACTTAACTCTTTCACTTTCAACTCCAGTTCCAATTGTGTGTTCACGTTGTTGACCGGAGCTGTGTCAATCTCCACTACTTTGTCGGCAGTTTCTGCTAGTTTATCAACTGGAGTAGCAGGATCCATAGTGGCCAAGACACGCTGAGCTGATGGAGGAAGTTTCTGCAAGAACAACTGTCTAAAGATGTCCTTATCGAAGGTTTGTGCGCGTTCGCCTAGAGCGCACTGCATAGCCCTCAGCATTTGAGTGGGCTTACGGTCTCCAAGTTCTTCTTTTGAGATTAACTGATGTAGTTTCTCACGCTCGGAGACAGTGGTGCGGCACAGGATGGCAGACTTCAGATCGTTGTATGGGTCCTCACTCGTGGAAGTAGACACGATGACGTCACGGACTTCAGAGATGATGCTCGCTGGTAGAGAGGACAAAACATGATCGTATTTCGTCCTGCTAGCGGTGATCCTTCCCAAGTTGAATTGTGTTTCCACTTGGTGGAACCAAATAAATGGATCACCCGGCCAGAAGACGGGGAGCTTTACGCTCAAGTGGGAGATGGCACCAGCGTCGTCAGGCATCTTCTCCTATGCTTGCTGACGTACAAGCAAGACGACAGGTTACCAACGAAGGAGTGGAGGTTGAGACGAGCGCAGGCACAGAGCGCACGGGCAGGGGTGAGGGGCAGAGGGCACGAGCGACATTACAGTCTGGTCCTAGTCGCTCGGGTGAAGGGGGTGATGGGCACGAACGACGTTACAGTCTAGTCCTAGTCGTTCGGGTGAAGGGGGTGATGGGCACGAACGACATTACAGTCTAGTCCTAGTCATTCGGGTAAAAGGGGTAATCCAGCTCCGGGGTCACCAATTGTTGGTTTACGTCGTCGTCGTTGACCTAGGCAAGCTACGGCTTGGGACCGTAGCGCATCTATCCGGTATAGGTTAACCTGGATGATGTAGCCATAAGCACTGCCGCTAGTTAAGTGCCAACCAGTGATTATCTCACTAGCCGTATTGAGTCCGTTAGGCGAAACTGCGACAGTACCAAAAGTGGAAAATATAACCCTTGGTTTTCTATTGTTTATTTGTAAAATGGACATGGTATTAGATTAAAATAAATATTTGAATATAAATAATTAACTGACAATTGTGATATATAATTAATTATGTTTACATACAATAAAATAATATAGTATACATAAAATTAGTATTAATGTGGTTCACAATTGAATTATAATGGGGTAACTAATTTAAAATGAATTTATACTATTCCGAAATTCAAGATGGTAAAATTAACATTTAACTTGAAACTAAAATAAGAGTATTCACTACAATAGTAAGGCAAAAAATTCCTGGAAAAAGTCGATTTTTTCCATGTTTTAAGATCCAATTTTTAGACAATCTTTAATGTAGCCCTAAAATATTGTAAAAGTGAATGAAATTCGTGAAATGATATATACCAACATTAAATACTACGCAAATTTTAGCTTAAAAATCGCATCATTTAGCCTATTTTTAGATTTAGAAATGAAAATGGGACTATAAATTAACATCTATACGGTTGAATTTTTTTCAAAATATTTAACTGGAATTAGTAATTTTTGGCTATAATGTGCTTTAGTTTATAGTTTATATCTTTAATATAGCCCTAAAATATTGTAAAAGTGAATGAAATTCATGAAATGATATATACCAACATTAAATACTACGCAAATTTTAGCTTAAAAATCGCAACATTTAGCCTAGTTTTAGATTTAGAAATGACAATGGGACTATAAATTAACATCTATACGGTTGAATTTTTTTCAAAATATTTAACTGGAATTAGTAATTTCTGGCTATAATGCGCTTTAGTTTATAGTTTTGTACAATATATATCGAAAACTAGACAAAAATTGTCCAAAATTACCACTAAAATTCGATGTTAATGAAATGAAAATTTTGTACCAAAAAGTGATTTCCTCCGTGTTTTGAACACTTTTTGTGCAATTTTCTTATGATAAAACATAAACTTATCTTTCTCAATATTTTTCATTCGAATAAGAAGCTATTGATAAAAAACTGCTTTATCTTACTGTTTTCAACAATATAATGCCAAAGTAATTCAAAAATCGACGTAAAATTTCACTGAAATGTCGATCATAGTAAGGCAAAAAATTAATGGAAAAAGTCGATTTTTTCCATGTTTTATGATCCAATTTTTAGACAATCTTTAATATAGCCCTAAAATATTGTAAAAGTGAATGAAATTCATGAAATGATATATACCAACATTAAATACTACGCAAATTTTAGCTTAAAAATCGCATCATTTAGCCTATTTTTAGATTTAGAAATGAAAATGGGACTATAAATTAACATCTATACGGTTGAATTTTTTTCAAAATATTTAACTGGAATTAGTAATTTTTGGCTATAATGTGCTTTAGTTTATAGTTTATATCTTTAATATAGCCCTAAAATATTGTAAAAGTGAATGAAATTCATGAATGATATATACCAACATTAAATACTACGCAAATTTTAGCTTAAAAATCGCAACATTTAGCCTAGTTTTAGATTTAGAAATGACAATGGGACTATAAATTAACATCTATACGGTTGAATTTTTTTCAAAATATTTAACTGGAATTAGTAATTTCTGGCTATAATGCGCTTTAGTTTATAGTTTTGTACAATATATATCGAAAACTAGACAAAAATTGTCCAAAATTACCACTAAAATTCGATGTTAATGAAATGAAAATTTTGTACCAAAAGTGATTTCCTCCGTGTTTTGAACACTTTTTGTGCAATTTTCTTATGATAAAACATAAACTTATCTTTCTCAATATTTTTCATTCGAATAAGAAGCTATTGATAAAAAACTGCTTTATCTTACTGTTTTGAACAATATAATGCCAAAGTAATTCAAAAATCGACGTAAAATTTCACTGAAATGTCGATCATAGTAAGGCAAAAAATTAATGGAAAAAGTCGATTTTTTCCATGTTTTATGATCCAATTTTTAGACAATCTTTAATATAGCCCTAAAATATTGTAAAAGTGAATGAAATTCATGAAATGATATATACCAACATTAAATACTACGCAAATTTTAGCTTAAAAATCGCATCATTTAGCCTAGTTTTAGATTTAGAAATGAAAATGGGACTATAAATTAACATCTATACGGTTGAATTTTTTTCAAAATATTTAACTGGAATTAGTAATTTTTGGCTATAATGTGCTTTAGTTTATAGTTTTGTACAATATATATCGAAAACTAGACAAAAATCGTCAAACATTTCACTAAAATTCGATGTTAATGAAATGAAAATTTTGTACTAAAAAGTGATTTTCTCCGTGTTTTGAGCACTTTTTGTGCAATTTTCTTATGATAAAACTTGAACTTATCTTTTTCAGTATTTTTCATTCGAATAAGAAGTTATTGATAAAAAACTGCTTTATCTTATTGTTTTCAACAATATAATGCCAAAGTAATTCAAAAATCGACGTAAAATTTCACTGAAATGTCGATCATAGTAAGGCAAAAAATTACTGGAAAAAGTCGATTTTTTCCATGTTTTAAGATCCAATTTTTAGACAATCTTTAATGTAGCCCTAAAATATTGTAAAAGTGAATGAAATTCGTGAAATGATATATACCAACATTAAATACTACGCAAATTTTAGCTTAAAATCGCATCATTTAGCCTATTTTTAGATTTAGAAATGAAAATGGGACTATAAATTAACATCTATACGGTTGAATTTTTTTCAAAATATTTAACTGGAATTAGTAATTTTTGACTATAATGTGCTTTAGTTTATAGTTTATATCTTTAATATAGCCCTAATATATTGTAAAAGTGAATGAAATTCATGAAATGATATATACCAACATTAAATACTACGCAAATTTTAGCTTAAAAATCGCAACATTTAGCCTAGTTTTAGATTTAGAAATGAAAATGGGACTATAAATTAACATCTATCGGTTAAATTTTTTTCAAAATATTTAACTGGAATTAGTAATTTCTGGCTATAATGTGCTTTAGTTTATAGTTTTGTACAATATATCGAAAACTAGACAAAATCGTCCAAACATTTCACTAAAATTCGATGTTAATGAAATGAAAATTTTGTACCAAAAAGTGATTTTCTCCGTGTTTTGAGCACTTTTTGTGCAATTTTCTTAGATAAACATAAACTTATCTTTCTCAATATTTTTCATTCGAATAGAAGCTATTGATAAAAAACTGCTTTATCTTACTGTTTTCAACAATATAATGCCAAAGTAATTCAAAAATCGACGTAAAATTTCACTGAAATGTCGATCATAGTAAGGCAAAAAATTAATGGAAAAAGTCGATTTTTTCCATGTTTTATGATCCAATTTTAGACAATCTTTAATATAGCCCTAAAATATTGTAAAAGTGAATGAAATTCATGAAATGATATATACCAACATTAAATACTACGCAAATTTTAGCTTAAAAATCGCATCATTTAGCCTAGTTTTAGATTTAGAAATGAAAATGGGACTATAAATTAACATCTATACGGTTGAATTTTTTTCAAAATATTACCTGGAATTAGTAATTTTTGGCTATAATGTGCTTTAGTTTATAGTTTTGTACAATATATATCGAAAACTAGACAAAATCGTCCAAAATTACCACTAAAATTCGATGTTAATGAAATGAAAATTTTGTACCAAAAAGTGATTTCCTCCGTGTTTTGAACACTTTTTGTGCAATTTTCTTATGATAAAACATAAACTTATCTTTTTCAGTATTTTTCATTCGAATAAGAAACTATTGATAAAAAACTGCTTTATCTACTGTTTTCAACAATATAATGCCAAAGTAATTCAAAAATCGACGTAAAATTTCACTGAAATGTCGATCATAGTGTTGGTTTACGTCGTCGTCGTTGGCCTAGGCAAGCTACGGCTTGGGACCGTAGCGCATCTATCCGGTATAGGTTAACCTGGATGATGTAGCCATAAGCACTGCCGCTAGTTAAGTGCCAACCAGTGATTATCTCACTAGCCGTATTGAGTCCGTTAGGCGAAACTGCGACAGTACCAAAAGTGGAAAATATAACCCTTGGTTTTCTATTGTTTATTTGTAAAATGGACATGGTATTAGATTAAAATAAATATTTGAATATAAATAATTAACTGACAATTGTGATATATAATTAATTATGTTTACATACAATAAAATAATATAGTATACATAAAATTAGTATTAATGTGGTTCACAATTGAATTATAATGGGTAACTAATTTAAAATGAATTTATACTATTCCGAAATTCAAGATGGTAAAATTAACATTTAACTTGAAACTAAAATAAGAGTATTCACTACACACTCCCCCACCAGAGAGGAAGTTCAAAGAGTTCCGAACGACACAGATTTCCCATGGACCTTTTTGGTAGCTACATGTACCTCGCTTAAGGTTGATTCCAAAAACGCAGGCTTAAGACGATCGATAGAAACCTTGTCGACCTTGGAACCGCGCTGGATGAGAAATGATTTGCGCGTACGTCGGAGAACTTCATAGGGCCCGTCATATGGACATTGGAGAGGCCGTTTTGGGAGAGGTACACGAACGAAAACGTGGGTGCAAGATTGGAGGGCTGGGAAACAAAGATGTTCTGTTGGCTAGTCAATCGAGGGGGAACAGGCTGAAGGGACTGCATGTGAGAGGAAAGTGTTTGAGCGAATTCCGTAGGATCGCATGACTTATCCCCTGCAGTGAAGTAGCCACCTGGTAGCCGCAGTGTTGTTCCATAGACTAGTTCAGCCGCTGTAGTCTTCAGATCACTCTTAAATGCAGAGCGAATACCAAGCAAAACGAGTGGAAGCTTATCCATCCAATGGGAGTCTTCGTGACACATAAGGGATGACTTCAGCTGGCGATGGAAGCGTTCGACGAGGCCGTTAGCTTGCGGATGATACGCACAGGTATGCGCATGTACTGTACCCAACAAGCTGGTAAACTTCTTCCAAAGCGAAGACTCAAATTGGCGACCTTGGTCAGTGATGACTTTTGTCGGCAATCCAAATCTTGATACCCATCCATGAAGAAAGGCTCTTGCAACAGTGTCCGCTTGGATATCAGAAAGTGGGATGGCTTCAGGCCATCTGGAAAAGCGGTCGAGACAGGTGAGCAGATAACGTTGGCCTTGAATCACTGGAAGAGGGCCAACAATGTCTACATGAATTACCTCAAATCGCTGGGATGGGGGCGGAAATGCGTCAAAGGGGGACCTGGTGTGCCTTTGGACTTTGGCACGCTGGCAGGCAAGGCACGTTTTGGTCCAATGTTTGACATCCTTCCGCATCGAGGGCCAAACAAAGCGAGAGGTAACCAGGTGTTGCGAAGCACGGATACCAGGATGGGAGGGGTTATGAAGATCCGTGAAGACTGCTTGTCTGTGACATGGAGGGACATAAAGGCGAATAGCAGCTGTTGATACGTCGCAATAGAGGGGCACAGACAATCCTGGCATACTCATTTTCTTGAGGGAAAGTGAGTGAGTGGAGTCTTCTCTGAGCAGGTCTTGTAGTTCCGTATCCTTATCTTGATCCTGTGCAATAGCATTCCACAGTGTAGAGCTGAGGGTAACAGAAGTAATCTCTATTCTTGAAAGTGCATCCGCTGGAGTGTTCAAGACACCTTTGATGTGGCGGATATCTGTGGTAAATTGCGAGATATAATCGAGTTGCCTGATGACTCTGGGAGAGTGGTTACAGCTGTTTTTATTGAAGACAGTGACCAAAGGTTTGTGGTCGGTAAAAACACAAAACTCTCGGCCTTCAAGGAAATGTTGAAAATGCTTCACGTTTAAGTAAATAGCAAGAAGTTCACGTCCGAAAGCACTATAACGCGTTTGGGCTGGCTGCAGCTTTTTCGAGTAAAACGCGATGGGTGCTTGTTGACCGTTAATGGTTTGTTCCAACACTCCACCGATCGCAACATCTGATGCATCGACCGTCAGAGTTAGGGGGGCATCACTGATAGGAAATGACAAAGACAATGCACTATTGATAGCATTTTTGGCATTGTCGAACGCCTGTAAACTATCGCTACACCATAACAATTTCGTTACCTTGCGTTTGTGTGTGATCATAGCGTGTAGAGGAGCAAGAACACTGGCACAGTTTTTAATGAACTTGTGGTAATAATTTACCAAACCTAGAAACCGACGTAACTCACGCTGATTATTTGGCATAGGGTAATTTTTTATCACTTCACACTTGTCCTGAAGGGGGGTAATTCCGTGCTGCGAAATCGTGTGACCAAGAAATTCCAAGGTTGGCTGTGCAAACACACACTTAGATGCATTAATAGTAACACCGTATTGTTCTAAGCGTTGAAAGAGGAGTGAAAGATGTTCCTTATGTTCCTCTTCCGTTGAGCTGGCCACAAGCAAATCATCGATGTAGGCATAAACAAAGTCTAAGCCTCTGGTGACCTCATCTATAAACCTCTGAAAGGTTTGCGCAGCATTCCGTAGCCCGAACGGCATCTTCACAAATTCGAATAACCCAAATGGTGTACAAACTGCAGTCTTGGGAATATCCGAAGGCTCTACGGGAATGTGGTGGAAAGCCTTAACGAGATCTATTTTACTGAAGATAGATTTGCCGTGGAGAAGAGAAGTAAAGTCTTGGACATTTGGTACCGGATATCGGTCCGGGATGGTTGTCGAATTCAAAAACCGGTAATCCCCACATGGTCTCCAGTCTCCTGACTTCTTCTGGACCAGGTGTAGGGGAGAGGACCAACTGCTTTTGGAAGGTCTTATTATCCCAAGATCTATCATAAGCTGGAATTCCGATTTGGCAGCTTTCAGTTTGTCCGGGGCAAGACGTCTGGGTTTTGCAAACACAGGGGGACCTTTTGTTGTAATGTGATGGGTAA
Organism: Bathynomus jamesi; assembly: GCA_023014485.1. Classification (NCBI taxonomy): domain Eukaryota; kingdom Metazoa; phylum Arthropoda; class Malacostraca; order Isopoda; family Cirolanidae; genus Bathynomus; species Bathynomus jamesi. Next base: position 19,889 of record JAJOZX010012483.1, read on the forward strand.
TGGTGTGCTTAATGGTATCACCCATCTGCATAGGTTGAAGAATTCCTGGATATCGTTGGAAAAGGCACTGGTACATGGAATTAGGGGGAACGAGGGAAAGTGCAGAGTTCGAGGCGTCCGGAAGGGCAACCTGTTTGGCAAGAACAGAAAGCAGTGTGGCCTGGTCGCATAAGCGTCGCTTGTTAAGATCCACCAGGAGTTTGAAATGCTGGAGGAAGTCAGCGCCGATTATGGGATGCTGCACTTGAGCACAGATGAAAATCCACTTGAAGGATCGGTGAAGGCCCAAGTTTAGTTCACGCGACTGAGTACCGTACGTGGGTATGCGTGAACCGTTAGCAGCGTATAGAGGCGGAGATTCCGAGTGCGTATGACCAGATTTTTGAGGGAATGCACTGACTGACGCTCCGGTATCAACCAAGAAATTGACACCAGAGTTCCTGTCCTTTATGAATAACAGGTTGGCAGTGCGAGTACTAGACGCCATTAGGACTCGCTGCTGGGGTTTTCCGACGAAAAATTGCAAGGGGAGATGCACTTCCTAGCCTTCCTTCCAAATTTTGAGTGGTAGAAGCAGATCTTCCCGGAACTCGAACGATGCCTCTTCGTAAATCTTGACCGAGAATGGCTTCTTTGCCGTTGATTTTGTAGCAGAGAACAAACGTGGTTGAGTTGTTGACTTAACTCTTTCACTTTCAACTCCAGTTCCAATTGTGTGTTCACGTTGTTGACCGGAGCTGTGTCAATCTCCACTACTTTGTCGGCAGTTTCTGCTAGTTTATCAACTGGAGTAGCAGGATCCATAGTGGCCAAGACACGCTGAGCTGATGGAGGAAGTTTCTGCAAGAACAACTGTCTAAAGATGTCCTTATCGAAGGTTTGTGCGCGTTCGCCTAGAGCGCACTGCATAGCCCTCAGCATTTGAGTGGGCTTACGGTCTCCAAGTTCTTCTTTTGAGATTAACTGATGTAGTTTCTCACGCTCGGAGACAGTGGTGCGGCACAGGATGGCAGACTTCAGATCGTTGTATGGGTCCTCACTCGTGGAAGTAGACACGATGACGTCACGGACTTCAGAGATGATGCTCGCTGGTAGAGAGGACAAAACATGATCGTATTTCGTCCTGCTAGCGGTGATCCTTCCCAAGTTGAATTGTGTTTCCACTTGGTGGAACCAAATAAATGGATCACCCGGCCAGAAGACGGGGAGCTTTACGCTCAAGTGGGAGATGGCACCAGCGTCGTCAGGCATCTTCTCCTATGCTTGCTGACGTACAAGCAAGACGACAGGTTACCAACGAAGGAGTGGAGGTTGAGACGAGCGCAGGCACAGAGCGCACGGGCAGGGGTGAGGGGCAGAGGGCACGAGCGACATTACAGTCTGGTCCTAGTCGCTCGGGTGAAGGGGGTGATGGGCACGAACGACGTTACAGTCTAGTCCTAGTCGTTCGGGTGAAGGGGGTGATGGGCACGAACGACATTACAGTCTAGTCCTAGTCATTCGGGTAAAAGGGGTAATCCAGCTCCGGGGTCACCAATTGTTGGTTTACGTCGTCGTCGTTGACCTAGGCAAGCTACGGCTTGGGACCGTAGCGCATCTATCCGGTATAGGTTAACCTGGATGATGTAGCCATAAGCACTGCCGCTAGTTAAGTGCCAACCAGTGATTATCTCACTAGCCGTATTGAGTCCGTTAGGCGAAACTGCGACAGTACCAAAAGTGGAAAATATAACCCTTGGTTTTCTATTGTTTATTTGTAAAATGGACATGGTATTAGATTAAAATAAATATTTGAATATAAATAATTAACTGACAATTGTGATATATAATTAATTATGTTTACATACAATAAAATAATATAGTATACATAAAATTAGTATTAATGTGGTTCACAATTGAATTATAATGGGGTAACTAATTTAAAATGAATTTATACTATTCCGAAATTCAAGATGGTAAAATTAACATTTAACTTGAAACTAAAATAAGAGTATTCACTACAATAGTAAGGCAAAAAATTCCTGGAAAAAGTCGATTTTTTCCATGTTTTAAGATCCAATTTTTAGACAATCTTTAATGTAGCCCTAAAATATTGTAAAAGTGAATGAAATTCGTGAAATGATATATACCAACATTAAATACTACGCAAATTTTAGCTTAAAAATCGCATCATTTAGCCTATTTTTAGATTTAGAAATGAAAATGGGACTATAAATTAACATCTATACGGTTGAATTTTTTTCAAAATATTTAACTGGAATTAGTAATTTTTGGCTATAATGTGCTTTAGTTTATAGTTTATATCTTTAATATAGCCCTAAAATATTGTAAAAGTGAATGAAATTCATGAAATGATATATACCAACATTAAATACTACGCAAATTTTAGCTTAAAAATCGCAACATTTAGCCTAGTTTTAGATTTAGAAATGACAATGGGACTATAAATTAACATCTATACGGTTGAATTTTTTTCAAAATATTTAACTGGAATTAGTAATTTCTGGCTATAATGCGCTTTAGTTTATAGTTTTGTACAATATATATCGAAAACTAGACAAAAATTGTCCAAAATTACCACTAAAATTCGATGTTAATGAAATGAAAATTTTGTACCAAAAAGTGATTTCCTCCGTGTTTTGAACACTTTTTGTGCAATTTTCTTATGATAAAACATAAACTTATCTTTCTCAATATTTTTCATTCGAATAAGAAGCTATTGATAAAAAACTGCTTTATCTTACTGTTTTCAACAATATAATGCCAAAGTAATTCAAAAATCGACGTAAAATTTCACTGAAATGTCGATCATAGTAAGGCAAAAAATTAATGGAAAAAGTCGATTTTTTCCATGTTTTATGATCCAATTTTTAGACAATCTTTAATATAGCCCTAAAATATTGTAAAAGTGAATGAAATTCATGAAATGATATATACCAACATTAAATACTACGCAAATTTTAGCTTAAAAATCGCATCATTTAGCCTAGTTTTAGATTTAGAAATGAAAATGGGACTATAAATTAACATCTATACGGTTGAATTTTTTTCAAAATATTTAACTGGAATTAGTAATTTTTGGCTATAATGTGCTTTAGTTTATAGTTTATATCTTTAATATAGCCCTAAATATTGTAAAAGTGAATGAAATTCATGAAATGATATATACCAACATTAAATACTACGCAAATTTTAGCTTAAAAATCGCAACATTTAGCCTAGTTTTAGATTTAGAAATGAAATGGGACTATAAATTAACATCTATACGGTTGAATTTTTTTCAAAATATTTAACTGGAATTAGTAATTTCTGGCTATAATGTGCTTTAGTTTATAGTTTTGTACAATATATATCGAAAACTAGACAAAAATCGTCCAAAATTTCACTAAAATTCGATGTTAATGAAATGAAAATTTTGTACCAAAAAGTGATTTTCTCCGTGTTTTGAGCACTTTTTGTGCAATTTTCTTAGGAAAACATAAACTTATCTTTCTCAATATTTTTCATTCGAATAAGAAGCTATTGATAAAAAACTGCTTTATCTTACTGTTTTCAACAATATAATGCCAAAGTAATTCAAAAATCGACGTAAAATTTCACTGAAATGTCGATCATAGTAAGGCAAAAAATTAATGGAAAAAGTCGATTTTTTCCATGTTTTATGATCCAATTTTTAGACAATCTTTAATATAGCCCTAAAATATTGTAAAAGTGAATGAAATTCATGAAATGATATATACCAACATTAAATACTACGCAAATTTTAGCTTAAAAATCGCATCATTTAGCCTAGTTTTAGATTTAGAAATGAAAATGGGACTATAAATTAACATCTATACGGTTGAATTTTTTTCAAAATATTTACTGGAATTAGTAATTTTTGGCTATAATGTGCTTTAGTTTATAGTTTTGTACAATATATATCGAAAACTAGACAAAAATCGTCCAAAATTACCACTAAAATTCGATGTTAATGAAATGAAAATTTTGTACCAAAAAGTGATTTCCTCCGTGTTTTGACACTTTTTGTGCAATTTTCTTATGATAAACTAACTTATCTTTTTCAGTATTTTTCATTCGAATAAGAAACTATTGATAAAAAACTGCTTTATCTACTGTTTTCAACAATATAATGCCAAAGTAATTCAAAAATCGACGTAAAATTTCACTGAAATGTCGATCATAGTAAGGCAAAAAATTACTGGAAAAAGTCGATTTTTTCCATGTTTTAAGATCCAATTTTTAGACAATCTTTAATGTAGCCCTAAAATATTGTAAAAGTGAATGAAATTCGTGAAATGATATATACCACATTAAATACTACGCAAATTTTAGCTTAAAATCGCATCATTTAGCCTATTTTTAGATTTAGAAATGAAAATGGGACTATAAATTAACATCTATACGTTGAATTTTTTTTCAAAATATTTAACTGGAATTAGTAATTTTGACTATAATGTGCTTTAGTTTATAGTTTATATCTTTAATATAGCCCTAATATATTGTAAAAGTGAATGAAATTCATGAAATGATATATACCAACATTAAATACTACGCAAATTTTAGCTTAAAAATCGCAACATTTAGCCTAGTTTTAGATTTAGAAATGAAAATGGGACTATAAATTAACATCTATACGGTTAAATTTTTTTCAAAATATTTAACTGGAATTAGTAATTTCTGGCTATAATGTGCTTTAGTTTATAGTTTTGTACAATATATATCGAAAACTAGACAAAAATCGTCCAAACATTTCACTAAAATTCGATGTTAATGAAATGAAAATTTTGTACCAAAAAGTGATTTTCTCCCGTGTTTTGAGCACTTTTTGTGCAATTTTCTTAGGATAAAACATAAACTTATCTTTCTCAATATTTTTCATTCGAATAAGAAGCTATTGATAAAAAACTGCTTTATCTTACTGTTTTCAACAATATAATGCCAAAGTAATTCAAAATCGACGTAAATTTCACTGAAATGTCGATCATAGTAAGGCAAAAAATTAATGGAAAAAGTCGATTTTTTCCATGTTTTATGATCCAATTTTTAGACAATCTTTAATATAGCCCTAAAATATTGTAAAAGTGAATGAAATTCATGAAATGATATATACCAACATTAAATACTACGCAAATTTTAGCTTAAAAATCGCATCATTTAGCCTAGTTTTAGATTTAGAAATGAAAATGGGACTATAAATTAACATCTATACGGTTGAATTTTTTTCAAAATATTACCTGGAATTAGTAATTTTTGGCTATAATGTGCTTTAGTTTATAGTTTTGTACAATATATATCGAAAACTAGACAAAAATCGTCCAAAATTACCACTAAAATTCGATGTTAATGAAATGAAAATTTTGTACCAAAAAGTGATTTCCTCCGTGTTTTGAACACTTTTTGTGCAATTTTCTTATGATAAAACATAAACTTATCTTTTTCAGTATTTTTCATTCGAATAAGAAACTATTGATAAAAAACTGCTTTATCTACTGTTTTCAACAATATAATGCCAAAGTAATTCAAAAATCGACGTAAAATTTCACTGAAATGTCGATCATAGTGTTGGTTTACGTCGTCGTCGTTGGCCTAGGCAAGCTACGGCTTGGGACCGTAGCGCATCTATCCGGTATAGGTTAACCTGGATGATGTAGCCATAAGCACTGCCGCTAGTTAAGTGCCAACCAGTGATTATCTCACTAGCCGTATTGAGTCCGTTAGGCGAAACTGCGACAGTACCAAAAGTGGAAAATATAACCCTTGGTTTTCTATTGTTTATTTGTAAAATGGACATGGTATTAGATTAAAATAAATATTTGAATATAAATAATTAACTGACAATTGTGATATATAATTAATTATGTTTACATACAATAAAATAATATAGTATACATAAAATTAGTATTAATGTGGTTCACAATTGAATTATAATGGGGTAACTAATTTAAAATGAATTTATACTATTCCGAAATTCAAGATGGTAAAATTAACATTTAACTTGAAACTAAAATAAGAGTATTCACTACACACTCCCCCACCAGAGAGGAAGTTCAAAGAGTTCCGAACGACACAGATTTCCCATGGACCTTTTTGGTAGCTACATGTACCTCGCTTAAGGTTGATTCCAAAAACGCAGGCTTAAGACGATCGATAGAAACCTTGTCGACCTTGGAACCGCGCTGGATGAGAAATGATTTGCGCGTACGTCGGAGAACTTCATAGGGCCCGTCATATGGACATTGGAGAGGCCGTTTTGGGAGAGGTACACGAACGAAAACGTGGGTGCAAGATTGGAGGGCTGGGGAAACAAAGATGTTCTGTTGGCTAGTCAATCGAGGGGGAACAGGCTGAAGGGACTGCATGTGAGAGGAAAGTGTTTGAGCGAATTCCGTAGGATCGCATGACTTATCCCCTGCAGTGAAGTAGCCACCTGGTAGCCGCAGTGTTGTTCCATAGACTAGTTCAGCCGCTGTAGTCTTCAGATCACTCTTAAATGCAGAGCGAATACCAAGCAAAACGAGTGGAAGCTTATCCATCCAATGGGAGTCTTCGTGACACATAAGGGATGACTTCAGCTGGCGATGGAAGCGTTCGACGAGGCCGTTAGCTTGCGGATGATACGCACAGGTATGCGCATGTACTGTACCCAACAAGCTGGTAAACTTCTTCCAAAGCGAAGACTCAAATTGGCGACCTTGGTCAGTGATGACTTTTGTCGGCAATCCAAATCTTGATACCCATCCATGAAGAAAGGCTCTTGCAACAGTGTCCGCTTGGATATCAGAAAGTGGGATGGCTTCAGGCCATCTGGAAAAGCGGTCGAGACAGGTGAGCAGATAACGTTGGCCTTGAATCACTGGAAGAGGGCCAACAATGTCTACATGAATTACCTCAAATCGCTGGGATGGGGGCGGAAATGCGTCAAAGGGGGACCTGGTGTGCCTTTGGACTTTGGCACGCTGGCAGGCAAGGCACGTTTTGGTCCAATGTTTGACATCCTTCCGCATCGAGGGCCAAACAAAGCGAGAGGTAACCAGGTGTTGCGAAGCACGGATACCAGGATGGGAGGGGTTATGAAGATCCGTGAAGACTGCTTGTCTGTGACATGGAGGGACATAAAGGCGAATAGCAGCTGTTGATACGTCGCAATAGAGGGGCACAGACAATCCTGGCATACTCATTTTCTTGAGGGAAAGTGAGTGAGTGGAGTCTTCTCTGAGCAGGTCTTGTAGTTCCGTATCCTTATCTTGATCCTGTGCAATAGCATTCCACAGTGTAGAGCTGAGGGTAACAGAAGTAATCTCTATTCTTGAAAGTGCATCCGCTGGAGTGTTCAAGACACCTTTGATGTGGCGGATATCTGTGGTAAATTGCGAGATATAATCGAGTTGCCTGATGACTCTGGGAGAGTGGTTACAGCTGTTTTTATTGAAGACAGTGACCAAAGGTTTGTGGTCGGTAAAAACACAAAACTCTCGGCCTTCAAGGAAATGTTGAAAATGCTTCACGTTTAAGTAAATAGCAAGAAGTTCACGTCCGAAAGCACTATAACGCGTTTGGGCTGGCTGCAGCTTTTTCGAGTAAAACGCGATGGGTGCTTGTTGACCGTTAATGGTTTGTTCCAACACTCCACCGATCGCAACATCTGATGCATCGACCGTCAGAGTTAGGGGGGCATCACTGATAGGAAATGACAAAGACAATGCACTATTGATAGCATTTTTGGCATTGTCGAACGCCTGTAAACTATCGCTACACCATAACAATTTCGTTACCTTGCGTTTGTGTGTGATCATAGCGTGTAGAGGAGCAAGAACACTGGCACAGTTTTTAATGAACTTGTGGTAATAATTTACCAAACCTAGAAACCGACGTAACTCACGCTGATTATTTGGCATAGGGTAATTTTTTATCACTTCACACTTGTCCTGAAGGGGGGTAATTCCGTGCTGCGAAATCGTGTGACCAAGAAATTCCAAGGTTGGCTGTGCAAACACACACTTAGATGCATTAATAGTAACACCGTATTGTTCTAAGCGTTGAAAGAGGAGTGAAAGATGTTCCTTATGTTCCTCTTCCGTTGAGCTGGCCACAAGCAAATCATCGATGTAGGCATAAACAAAGTCTAAGCCTCTGGTGACCTCATCTATAAACCTCTGAAAGGTTTGCGCAGCATTCCGTAGCCCGAACGGCATCTTCACAAATTCGAATAACCCAAATGGTGTACAAACTGCAGTCTTGGGAATATCCGAAGGCTCTACGGGAATGTGGTGGAAAGCCTTAACGAGATCTATTTTACTGAAGATAGATTTGCCGTGGAGAAGAGAAGTAAAGTCTTGGACATTTGGTACCGGATATCGGTCCGGGATGGTTGTCGAATTCAAAAACCGGTAATCCCCACATGGTCTCCAGTCTCCTGACTTCTTCTGGACCAGGTGTAGGGGAGAGGACCAACTGCTTTTGGAAGGTCTTATTATCCCAAGATCTATCATAAGCTGGAATTCCGATTTGGCAGCTTTCAGTTTGTCCGGGGCAAGACGTCTGGGTTTTGCAAACACAGGGGGACCTTTTGTTGTAATGTGATGGGTAATGGTGTGCTTAATGGTATCACCCATCTGCATAGGTTGAAGAATTCCTGGATATCGTTGGAAAAGGCACTGGTACATGGAATTAGGGGGAACGAGGGAAAGTGCAGAGTTCGAGGCGTCCGGAAGGGCAACCTGTTTGGCAAGAACAGAAAGCAGTGTGGCCTGGTCGCATAAGCGTCGCTTGTTAAGATCCACCAGGAGTTTGAAATGCTGGAGGAAGTCAGCGCCGATTATGGGATGCTGCACTTGAGCACAGATGAAAATCCACTTGAAGGATCGGTGAAGGCCCAAGTTTAGTTCACGCGACTGAGTACCGTACGTGGGTATGCGTGAACCGTTAGCAGCGTATAGAGGCGGAGATTCCGAGTGCGTATGACCAGATTTTTGAGGGAATGCACTGACTGACGCTCCGGTATCAACCAAGAAATTGACACCAGAGTTCCTGTCCTTTATGAATAACAGGTTGGCAGTGCGAGTACTAGACGCCATTAGGACTCGCTGCTGGGGTTTTCCGACGAAAAATTGCAAGGGGAGATGCACTTCCTAGCCTTCCTTCCAAATTTTGAGTGGTAGAAGCAGATCTTCCCGGAACTCGAACGATGCCTCTTCGTAAATCTTGACCGAGAATGGCTTCTTTGCCGTTGATTTTGTAGCAGAGAACAAACGTGGTTGAGTTGTTGACTTAACTCTTTCACTTTCAACTCAGTTCCAATTGTGTGTTCACGTTGTTGACCGGAGCTGTGTCAATCTCCACTACTTTGTCGGCAGTTTCTGCTAGTTTATCAACTGGAGTAGCAGGATCCATAGTGGCAAGACACGCTGAGCTGATGGAGGAAGTTTCTGCAAGAACAACTGTCTAAAGATGTCCTTATCGAAGTTTGTGCGCGTTCGCCTAGAGCGCACTGCATAGCCCTCAGCATTTGAGTGGGCTTACGGTCCAAGTTCTTCTTTTGAGATTAACTGATGTAGTTTCTCACGCTCGGAGACAGTGGTGCCACAGGATGGCAGACTTCAGATCGTTGTATGGGTCCTCACTCGTGGAAGTAGACACGATGACGTCACGGACTTCAGAGATGATGCTCGCTGGTAGAGAGGACAAAACATGATCGTATTTCGTCCTGCTAGCGGTGATCCTTCCCAAGTTGAATTGTGTTTCCACTTGGTGGAACCAATAAATGGATCACCCGGCCAGAAGACGGGAGCTTTACGCTCAAGTGGGAGATGGCACCAGCGTCGTCAGGCATCTTCTCCTATGCTTGCTGACGTACAAGCAAGAACGACAGGTTACCAACGAAGGAGTGGAGGTTGAGACGAGCGCAGGCACAGAGCGCACGGGCAGGGGTGAGGGGCAGAGGGCACGAGCGACATTACAGTCTGGTCCTAGTCGCTCGGGTGAAGGGGGTGATGGTCACGAACGACGTTACAGTCTAGTCCTAGTCGTTCGGGTGAAGGGGGTGATGGGCACGAACGACATTACAGTCTAGTCCTAGTCATTCGGGTAAAAGGGGTAATCCAGCTCCGGGGTCACCAATTGTTGGTTTACGTCGTCGTCGTTGACCTAGGCAAGCTACGGCTTGGACCGTAGCGCATCTATCCGGTATAGGTTAACCTGGATGATGTAGCCATAAGCACTGCCGCTAGTTAAGTGCCAACCAGTGATTATCTCACTAGCCGTATTGAGTCCGTTAGGCGAAACTGCGACAGTACCAAAAGTGGAAAATATAACCTTGGTTTCTATTGTTTATTTGTAAAATGGACATGGTATTAGATTAAATAAATATTTGAATATAAATAATTAACTGACAATTGTGATAATATATAATAATTATGTACATACAATAAAATAATATAGTATACATAAAATTAGTATTAATGTGGTTCACAATTGAATTATAATGGGTAACTAATTTAAAATGAATTTATACTATTCCGAAATTCAAGATGGTAAAATTAACATTTAACTTGAAACTAAAATAAGAGTATCACTACAATAGTAAGGCAAAAAATTCCTGGAAAAAGTCGATTTTTTCCATGTTTTAAGATCCAATTTTAGACAATCTTTAATGTAGCCCTAAAATATTGTAAAAGTGAATGAAATTCGTGAAATGATATATACCACATTAAATACTACGCAAATTTTAGCTTAAAAATCGCATCATTTAGCCTATTTTTTAGATTTAGAAATGAAAATGGGGACTATAAATTAACATCTATACGGGTTGAATTTTTTTCAAAATATTTAACTGGAATTAGTAATTTTTGGCTATAATGTGCTTTAGTTTATAGTTTATATCTTTAATATAGCCTAAAATATTGTAAAAGTGAATGAAATTCATGAAATGATATATACCAACATTAAATACTAACGCAAATTTTAGCTTAAAAATCGCAACATTTAGCCTAGTTTTAGATTTAGAAATGACAATGGGACTATAAATTAACATCTATACGGTTGAATTTTTTTCAAAATATTTAACTGGAATTAGTAATTCTGGCTATAATGCGCTTTAGTTTATAGTTTTGTACAATATATATCGAAAACTAGACAAAAATTGTCCAAAATTACCACAAAATTCGATGTTAATGAAATGAAATTTTGTACCAAAAAGTGATTTCCTCCGTGTTTTGAACACTTTTTGTGCAATTTTCTTATGATAAAACATAAACTTATCTTTCTCAAATTTTTCATTCGAATAAGAAGCTTGATAAAAAAACTGCTTTATCTTACTGTTTGAACAATATAATGCCAAAGTAATTCAAAAATCGACGTAAAATTTCACTGAAATGTCGATCATAGTAAGGCAAAAAATTAATGGAAAAAGTCGATTTTTCCATGTTTTATGATCCAATTTTTAGACAATCTTTTAATATAGCCCTAAAATATTGTAAAAGTGAATGAAATTCATGAAATGATATATACCAACATTAAATACTACGCAAATTTTAGCTTAAAAATCGCATCATTTAGCCTAGTTTAGATTTAGAAATGAAAATGGGACTATAAATTAACATCTATACGGTTGAATTTTTTTCAAAATATTTAACTGGAATTAGTAATTTTTGGCTATAATGTGCTTTAGTTTATAGTTTTGTACAATATATATCGAAAACTAGACAAAATCGTCAAAACATTTCACTAAAATTCGATGTTAATGAAATGAAAATTTTGTACCAAAAAGTGATTTTCTCCGTGTTTTGAGCACTTTTTGTGCAATTTTCTTATGATAAAACTTGAACTTATCTTTTTCAGTATTTTTCATTCGAATAAGAAGTTATTGATAAAAAACTGCTTTATCTTACTGTTTTCAACAATATAATGCCAAAGTAATTCAAAAATCGACGTAAAATTTCACTGAAATGTCGATCATAGTAAGGCAAAAAATTACTGGAAAAGTCGATTTTTTCCATGTTTTAAGATCCAATTTTTAGACAATCTTTAATGTAGCCCTAAAATATTGTAAAAGTGAATGAAATTCGTGAAATGATATATACAACATTAAATACTACGCAAATTTTAGCTTAAAAATCGATCATTTAGCCTATTTTTAGATTTAGAAATGAAAATGGGACTATAAATTAACATCTATACGGTTGAATTTTTTTCAAAATATTTAACTGGAATTAGTAATTTTTGACTATAATGTGCTTTAGTTTATAGTTTATATCTTTAATATAGCCCTAAATATTGTAAAAGTGAATGAAATTCATGAAATGATATATACCAACATTAAATACTACGCAAATTTTAGCTTAAAAATCGCAACATTTAGCCTAGTTTTAGATTTAGAAATGAAAATGGGACTATAAATTAACATCTATACGGTTGAATTTTTTTCAAAATATTTAACTGGAATTAGTAATTTCTGGCTATAATGTGCTTTAGTTTATAGTTTTGTACAATATATATCGAAAACTAGACAAAAATCGTCCAAACATTTCACTAAAATTCGATGTTAATGAAATGAAAATTTTGTACCAAAAAGTGATTTTCTCCGTGTTTTGAGCACTTTTTGTGCAATTTTCTTAGGATAAAACATAAACTTATCTTTCTCAATATTTTTCATTCGAATAAGAAGCTATTGATAAAAAACTGCTTTATCTTACTGTTTTCAACAATATAATGCCAAAGTAATTCAAAAATCGACGTAAAATTTCACTGAAATGTCGATCATAGTAAGGCAAAAAATTAATGGAAAAAGTCGATTTTTTCCATGTTTTATGATCCAATTTTTAGACAATCTTTAATATAGCCCTAAAATATTGTAAAAGTGAATGAAATTCATGAAATGATATATACCAACATTAAATACTACGCAAATTTTAGCTTAAAAATCGCATCATTTAGCCTAGTTTTAGATTTAGAAATGAAAATGGGACTATAAATTAACATCTATACGGTTGAATTTTTTTCAAAATATTACCTGGAATTAGTAATTTTTGGCTATAATGTGCTTTAGTTTATAGTTTTGTACAATATATATCGAAAACTAGACAAAAATCGTCCAAAATTACCACTAAAATTCGATGTTAATGAAATGAAAATTTTGTACCAAAAAGTGATTTCCTCCGTGTTTTGAACACTTTTTGTGCAATTTTCTTATGATAAAACATAAACTTATCTTTTCAGTATTTTTCATTCGAATAAGAAACTATTGATAAAAAACTGCTTTATCTACTGTTTTCAACAATATAATGCCAAAGTAATTCAAAAATCGACGTAAAATTTCACTGAAATGTCGATCATAGTGTTGGTTTACGTCGTCGTCGTTGGCCTAGGCAAGCTACGGCTTGGGACCGTAGCGCATCTATCCGGTATAGGTTAACCTGGATGATGTAGCCATAAGCACTGCCGCTAGTTAAGTGCCAACCAGTGATTATCTCACTAGCCGTATTGAGTCCGTTAGGCGAAACTGCGACAGTACCAAAAGTGGAAAATATAACCCTTGGTTTCTATTGTTTATTTGTAAAATGGACATGGTATTAGATTAAAATAAATATTTGAATATAAATAATTAACTGACAATTGTGATATATAATTAATTATGTTTACATACAATAAAATAATATAGTATACATAAAATTAGTATTAATGTGGTTCACAATTGAATTATAATGGGGTAACTAATTTAAAATGAATTTATACTATTCCGAAATTCAAGATGGTAAAATTAACATTTAACTTGAAACTAAAATAAGAGTATTCACTACACACTCCCCACCAGAGAGGAAGTTCAAAGAGTTCCGAACGACACAGATTTCCCATGGACCTTTTTGGTAGCTACATGTACCTCGCTTAAGGTTGATTCCAAAAACGCAGGCTTAAGACGATCGATAGAAACCTTGTCGACCTTGGAACCGCGCTGGATGAGAAATGATTTGCGCGTACGTCGGAGAACTTCATAGGGCCCGTCATATGGACATTGGAGAGGCCGTTTTGGGAGAGGTACACGAACGAAAACGTGGGTGCAAGATTGGAGGGCTGGGGAAACAAAGATGTTCTGTTGGCTAGTCAATCGAGGGGGAACAGGCTGAAGGGACTGCATGTGAGAGGAAAGTGTTTGAGCGAATTCCGTAGGATCGCATGACTTATCCCCTGCAGTGAAGTAGCCACCTGGTAGCCGCAGTGTTGTTCCATAGACTAGTTCAGCCGCTGTAGTCTTCAGATCACTCTTAAATGCAGAGCGAATACCAAGCAAAACGAGTGGAAGCTTATCCATCCAATGGGAGTCTTCGTGACACATAAGGGATGACTTCAGCTGGCGATGGAAGCGTTCGACGAGGCCGTTAGCTTGCGGATGATACGCACAGGTATGCGCATGTACTGTACCCAACAAGCTGGTAAACTTCTTCCAAAGCGAAGACTCAAATTGGCGACCTTGGTCAGTGATGACTTTTGTCGGCAATCCAAATCTTGATACCCATCCATGAAGAAAGGCTCTTGCAACAGTGTCCGCTTGGATATCAGAAAGTGGGATGGCTTCAGGCCATCTGGAAAAGCGGTCGAGACAGGTGAGCAGATAACGTTGGCCTTGAATCACTGGAAGAGGGCCAACAATGTCTACATGAATTACCTCAAATCGCTGGGATGGGGGCGGAAATGCGTCAAAGGGGGACCTGGTGTGCCTTTGGACTTTGGCACGCTGGCAGGCAAGGCACGTTTTGGTCCAATGTTTGACATCCTTCCGCATCGAGGGCCAAACAAAGCGAGAGGTAACCAGGTGTTGCGAAGCACGGATACCAGGATGGGAGGGGTTATGAAGATCCGTGAAGACTGCTTGTCTGTGACATGGAGGGACATAAAGGCGAATAGCAGCTGTTGATACGTCGCAATAGAGGGGCACAGACAATCCTGGCATACTCATTTTCTTGAGGGAAAGTGAGTGAGTGGAGTCTTCTCTGAGCAGGTCTTGTAGTTCCGTATCCTTATCTTGATCCTGTGCAATAGCATTCCACAGTGTAGAGCTGAGGGTAACAGAAGTAATCTCTATTCTTGAAAGTGCATCCGCTGGAGTGTTCAAGACACCTTTGATGTGGCGGATATCTGTGGTAAATTGCGAGATATAATCGAGTTGCCTGATGACTCTGGGAGAGTGGTTACAGCTGTTTTTATTGAAGACAGTGACCAAAGGTTTGTGGTCGGTAAAAACACAAAACTCTCGGCCTTCAAGGAAATGTTGAAAATGCTTCACGTTTAAGTAAATAGCAAGAAGTTCACGTCCGAAAGCACTATAACGCGTTTGGGCTGGCTGCAGCTTTTTCGAGTAAAACGCGATGGGTGCTTGTTGACCGTTAATGGTTTGTTCCAACACTCCACCGATCGCAACATCTGATGCATCGACCGTCAGAGTTAGGGGGCATCACTGATAGGAAATGACAAAGACAATGCACTATTGATAGCATTTTTGGCATTGTCGAACGCCTGTAAACTATCGCTACACCATAACAATTTCGTTACCTTGCGTTTGTGTGTGATCATAGCGTGTAGAGGAGCAAGAACACTGGCACAGTTTTTAATGAACTTGTGGTAATAATTTACCAAACCTAGAAACCGACGTAACTCACGCTGATTATTTGGCATAGGGTAATTTTTTATCACTTCACACTTGTCCTGAAGGGGGGTAATTCCGTGCTGCGAAAATCGTGTGACCAAGAAATTCCAAGGTTGGCTGTGCAAACACACACTTAGATGCATTAATAGTAACACCGTATTGTTCTAAGCGTTGAAAGAGGAGTGAAAGATGTTCCTTATGTTCCTCTTCCGTTGAGCTGGCCACAAGCAAATCATCGATGTAGGCATAAACAAAGTCTAAGCCTCTGGTGACCTCATCTATAAACCTCTGAAAGGTTTGCGCAGCATTCCGTAGCCCGAACGGCATCTTCACAAATTCGAATAACCCAAATGGTGTACAAACTGCAGTCTTGGGAATATCCGAAGGCTCTACGGGAATGTGGTGGAAAGCCTTAACGAGATCTATTTTACTGAAGATAGATTTGCCGTGGAGAAGAGAAGTAAAGTCTTGGACATTTGGTACCGGATATCGGTCCGGGATGGTTGTCGAATTCAAAAACCGGTAATCCCCACATGGTCTCCAGTCTCCTGACTTCTTCTGGACCAGGTGTAGGGGAGAGGACCAACTGCTTTTGGAAGGTCTTATTATCCCAAGATCTATCATAAGCTGGAATTCCGATTTGGCAGCTTTCAGTTTGTCCGGGGCAAGACGTCTGGGTTTTGCAAACACAGGGGGACCTTTTGTTGTAATGTGATGGGTAATGGTGTGCTTAATGGTATCACCCATCTGCATAGGTTGAAGAATTCCTGGATATCGTTGGAAAAGGCACTGGTACATGGAATTAGGGGGAACGAGGGAAAGTGCAGAGTTCGAGGCGTCCGGAAGGGCAACCTGTTTGGCAAGAACAGAAAGCAGTGTGGCCTGGTCGCATAAGCGTCGCTTGTTAAGATCCACCAGGAGTTTGAAATGCTGGAGGAAGTCAGCGCCGATTATGGGATGCTGCACTTGAGCACAGATGAAAATCCACTTGAAGGATCGGTGAAGGCCCAAGTTTAGTTCACGCGACTGAGTACCGTACGTGGGTATGCGTGAACCGTTAGCAGCGTATAGAGGCGGAGATTCCGAGTGCGTATGACCAGATTTTTGAGGGAATGCACTGACTGACGCTCCGGTAAACCAAGAAATTGACACCAGAGTTCCTGTCCTTTATGAATAACAGGTTGGCAGTGCGAGTACTAGACGCCATTAGGACTCGCTGCTGGGGTTTTCCGACGAAAAATTGCAAGGGGAGATGCACTTCCTAGCCTTCCTTCCAAATTTTGAGTGGTAGAAGCAGATCTTCCCGGAACTCGAACGATGCCTCTTCGTAAATCTTGACCGAGAATGGCTCTTTGCCGTTGATTTTGTAGCAGAGAACAAACGTGGTTGAGTTGTGACTTAACTCTTTCACTTTCAACTCCAGTTCCAATTGTGTGTTCACGTTGTGACCGAGCTGTGTCAATCTCCACTACTTTGTCGGCAGTTTCTGCTAGTTTATCAAGGAGTAGCAGGATCCATAGTGGCCAAGACACGCTGAGCTGATGGAGGAAGTTCTGCAAGAACAACTGTCTAAAGATGTCCTTATCGAAGGTTTGTGCGCGTTCGCCTAGAGCGCACTGCATAGCCCTCAGCATTTGAGTGGGCTTACGGTCTCCAAGTTCTTCTTTTGAGATTAACTGATGTAGTTTCTCACGCTCGGAGACAGGGTGCGGCACAGGATGGCAGACTTCAGATCGTTGTATGGGTCCTCACTCGTGGAAGTAGACACGATGACGTCACGGACTTCAGAGATGATGCTCGCTGGTAGAGAGGAACAAAACATGATCGTATTTCGTCCTGCTAGCGGTGATCCTTCCCAAGTTGAATTGTGTTTCCACTTGGTGGAACCAAATAAATGGATCACCGGCCAGAAGGACGGGGAGCTTTACGCTCAAGTGGGAGATGGCACCAGCGTCGTCAGGCATCTTCTCCTATGCTTGCTGACGTACAAGCAAGACGACAGGTACCAACGAAGGAGTGGAGGTTGAGACGAGCGCAGGCACAGAGCGCACGGGCAGGGGTGAGGGGCAGAGGGCACGAGCGACATTACAGTCTGGTCCTAGTCGCTCGGGTGAAAGGGGTGATGGGCACGAACGACGTTACAGTCTAGTCCTAGTCGTTCGGGTGAAGGGGGTGATGGGCACGAACGACATTACAGTCTAGTCCTAGTCATTCGGGTAAAAGGGGTAATCCAGCCGGGTCACCAATGTTGTTTTTACGTCGTCGTCGTTGGCCTAGGCCAAGCTACGGCTTGGGACGTAGCGCATCTATCCGGTATAGGTTAACCTGGATGATGTAGCCATAAGCACTGCCGCTAGTTAAGTGCCAACCAGGATTATCTCTAGCGTATTGAGTCCGTTAGGCGAAACTGCGACAGTACCAAAGTGGAAAATATAACCCTTGGTTTCTATTGTTTATTTGTAAAATGGACATGGTATTAGATTAAAATAAATATTGAATATAAATAATTAACTGACAATTGTGATATATAATAATTATGTTTACATACAATAAAATAATATAGTATACATAAAATTAGTATTAATGTGGTTCACAATTGAATTATAATGAGGTAACTAATTTAAAATGAATTTATACTATTCCGAAATTCAGATGGTAAAATTAACATTTAACTTGAAACTAAAATAAGAGTATTCACTACAATAGTAAGGCAAAAAATTCCTGGAAAAGTCGATTTTTTCCATGTTTTAAGATCCAATTTTTAGACAATCTTAATGTAGCCTAAAATATGTAAAAGTGAATGAAATTCGTGAAATGATATATACCAACATTAAACTACACAAATTTTAGCTTAAAAATCGGATCATTTAGCCTATTTTAGATTTAGAAATGAAATGGGACTATAAATTAACATCTATACGGTTGAATTTTTTCAAAATATTTAACTGGAATTAGTAATTTTGGCTATAATGTGCTTTAGTTTATAGTTTATATCTTTAATATAGCCCTAAAATATTGTAAAAGTGAATGAAATTCATGAAATGATATATACCAACATTAAATACTACGCAAATTTTAGCTTAAAAATCGCATATTTAGCCTAGTTTTAGATTTAGAAATGAAAATGGGACTATAAATTAACATCTATACGTTGAATTTTTTTCAAATATTTTAACTGGAATTAGTAATTTTTGGCTATAATGTGCTTTAGTTTATAGTTTTGTACAATATATATCGAAAAACTAGACAAAAATCGTCAAAACATTTCACTAAAATTCGATGTTAATGAAATGAAAATTTTGTACCAAAAAGTGATTTTCTCCGTGTTTTGAGCCTTTTTGTGCAATTTTCTTATGATAAAACTTGAACTTATCTTTTTCAGTATTTTTCAATCGAATAAGAAGCTATTGATAAAAAGCTTTATCTTACGTTTCAACAATATAATGCCAAAGTAATTCAAAAATCGACGTAAAATTCACTGAAATGTCGATCATAGTAAGGCAAAAAATTACTGGAAAAAGTCGATTTTTTCCATGTTTAAGATCCAATTTTAGACAATCTTTAATGTAGCCCTAAAATATTGTAAAAGTGAATGAATTCGTGAAATGATATATACCAACATTAAATACTACGCAAATTTTAGCTTAAAAAATCGGATCATTTAGCCTATTTTTAGATTTAGAAATGAAAATGGGACTATAAATAACATCTATACTGTTGAATTTTTTTCAAAATATTTAACTGGAATTAGTAATTTTTGACTATAATGTGCTTTAGTTTATAGTTTATATCTTTAATATAGCCCTAATATATTGTAAAAGTGAATGAAATTCATGAAATGATATATACCAACATTAAATACTACGCAAATTTTAGCTTAAAAATCGCAACATTTAGCCTAGTTTTAGATTTAGAAATGAAAATGGGACTATAAATTAACATCTATACGGTTGAATTTTTTCAAAATATTTAACTGGAATTAGTAATTTCTGGCTATAATGGCTTTAGTTTATAGTTTTGTACAATATATATCGAAAAACTAGACAAAATCGTCCAAACATTTCACTAAAATTCGATGTTAATGAAATGAAAATTTTGTACCAAAAAGTGATTTTCTCCGTGTTTGAGCACTTTTTGTGCAATTTTCTTAGGATAAAACATAAACTATCTTTCTCAAATTTTTCATTCGAATAAGAAGCTATTGATAAAAAACTGCTTTATCTTACTGTTTTCAACAATATAATGCCAAGTAATTCAAAAATCGACGTAAACTTCACTGAAATGTCGATCATAGTAAGCAAAAAATTAATGGAAAAAAGTCGATTTTTTCCATGTTTATGATCCAATTTTTAGACAATCTTTAATATAGCCCTAAAATATTGTAAAAGTGAATGAAATTCATGAAATGATATATACCAACATTAAATACTACGCAAATTTTAGCTTAAAAATCGCATCATTTAGCCTAGTTTTAGATTTAGAAATGAAAATGGGACTAAATTAACATCTATACGGTTGAATTTTTTTCAAAATATTACCTGGAATTAGTAATTTTTGGCTATAATGTGCTTTAGTTTATATTTTGTACAATATATATCGAAAACTAGACAAAAATCGTCCAAAATTACCACTAAATTCGATGTTAATGAAATGAAAATTGTACCAAAAAGTGATTTCCTCCGTGTTTTGAACACTTTTGTGCAATTTCTTATGAAAAACATAAACTTATCTTTTTCAGTATTTTTCATTCGAATAAGAAACTATTGATAAAAAACTGCTTATCTACTGTTTTCAACAATATAATGCCAAAGTAATTCAAAATCGACGTAAAATTTCACTGAAATGTCGATCATAGTGTTGGTTTACGTCGTCTCGTTGGCCTAGGCAAGCTACGGCTTGGGACCGTAGCGCATCTATCCGGTATAGGTTTAACCTGGATGATTTAGCCATAAGCACTGCCGCTAGTTAAGTGCCAACCAGTGATTATCTCACTAGCCGTATTGAGTCCGTTAGGCGAAACTGCGACAGTACCAAAGTGGAAAATATAAC
Organism: Bathynomus jamesi; assembly: GCA_023014485.1. Taxonomy (NCBI): domain Eukaryota; kingdom Metazoa; phylum Arthropoda; class Malacostraca; order Isopoda; family Cirolanidae; genus Bathynomus; species Bathynomus jamesi. The sequence continues at coordinate 40,575 of JAJOZX010012483.1, forward strand.
CCTTGGTTTCTATTGTTTATTTGTAAAATGGACATGGTATTAGATTAAAATAAATATTTGAATATAAATAATTAATGACAATTGTGATATATATAATTAATTATGTTTACATACAATAAAATAATATAGTAACAAAAATTAGTATTAATGTGGTTCACAATTGAATTATAATGGGGTAACTAATTTAAAATGAATTTATACTATTCCGAAATTCAAGATGGTAAAATTAACATTAACTTGAAAACTAAAATAGAGATTCACTACACACTCCCCCACCAGAGAGGAAGTTCAAAGAGTCCGAACGACACAGATTTCCCATGGACCTTTTTGGTAGCTACATGTACCTCGCTTAAGGTTGATTCCAAAAACGCAGGCTTAAGACGATCGATAGAAACCTTGTCGACCTTGGAACCGCGCGGATGAGAAATGATTTGCGCGTACGTCGGAGAACTTCATAGGGCCCGTCATATGGACATTGGAGAGGCCGTTTTGGGAGAGGTACACGAACGAAAACGTGGGTGCAAGATTGGAGGGCTGGGGAAACAAAGATGTTCTGTTGGCTAGTCAATCGAGGGGGAACAGGCTGAAGGGACTGCATGTGAGAGGAAAGTGTTTGAGCGAATTCCGTAGGATCGCATGACTTATCCCTGCAGTGAAGTAGCCACCTGGTAGCCGCAGTTGTTCCATAGACTAGTTCAGCCGCTGTAGTCTTCAGATCACTCTTAAATGCAGAGCGAATACCAAGCAAAACGAGTGGAAGCTTAACCATCCAATGGGAGTCTTCGTGACACATAAGGGATGACTTCAGTGGCGATGGAAGCGTTCGACGAGGCGTTAGCTTGCGGATGATACGCACAGGTATGCGCATGTACTGTACCCAACAAGCTGGTAAACTTCTTCCAAAGCGAAGACTCAAATTGGCGACCTTGGTCAGTGATGACTTTTGTCGCAATCCAAATCTTGATACCCATCCATGAAGAAAGGCTCTTGCAACAGTGTCCGCTTGGATATCAGAAAGTGGGATGGCTTCAGGCCATCTGTGAAAGCGGTCGAGACAGGTGAGCAGATAACGTTGGCCTTGAATCACTGGAAGAGGGCCAACAATGTCTACATGAATTACTCAAATCGCTGGGATGGGGCGGAAATGCGTCAAAGGGGGACCTGGTGTGCCTTTGGACTTTGGCACGCTGGCAGGCAAGGCACGTTTTGGTCCAATGGACATCCTCCGCATCGAGGGCCAAACAAAGCGAGAGAGGTAACCAGGTGTTGCGAAGCACGGATACCAGGATGGGAGGGTGGGTATGAAGATCCGTGAAGACTGCTTGTCTGTGACATGGAGGGACATAAAGGCGATAGCAGCTGTTGATACGTCGCAATAGAGGGGCACAGACAATCCTGGCATACTCATTTTCTTGAGGGAAAGTGAGTGAGTGGAGTCTTCTCTGAGCAGGTCTTGTAGTTCCGTATCCTTATCTTGATCCTGTGCAATAGCATTCCACAGTGTAGAGCTGAGGGTACAGAAGTAATCTCTATTCTTGAAAGTGCATCCGCTGGAGGAGTGTTCAAGACACCTTTGATGTGGCGGATATCTGTGGTAAATTGCGAGATATAATCGAGTTGCCTGATGACTCTGGGAGAGTGGTTACAGCTGTTTTTATTGAAGACAGGACCAAAGGTTGTGGTCGGTAAAAACACAAAACTCGGCCTTCAAGGAAATGTTGAAAATGCTTCACGTTTAAGTAAATAGCAAGAAGTTCACGTCCGAAAGCACTATAACGCGTTTGGGCTGGCTGCAGCTTTTTCGAGTAAAACGCGATGGGTGCTTGTTGACGTTAATGGTTTGTTCCAACACTCCACCGATCGCAACATCTGATGCATCGACCGTCAGAGTTAGGGGGGCATCACTGATAGGAAATGACAAAGACAATGCACTATTGATAGCATTTTTGGCATTGTCGAACGCCTGTAAACTATCGCTACACCAAACAATTTCGTTACCTTGCGTTGGTGTGATCATAGCGTGTAGAGGAGCAAGAACACTGGCACAGTTTTAATGAACTTGTGGTAATAATTTACCAAACCTAGAAACCGACGTAACTCACGCTGATTATTTGGCATAGGGTAATTTTTTATCACTTCACACTTGTCCTGAAGGGGGGTAATTCCGTGCTGCGAAATCGTGTGACCAAGAAATTCCAAGGTTGGCTGTGCAAACACACACTTAGATGCATTAATAGTAACACCGTATTGTTCTAAGCGTTGAAAGAGGAGGAAAGATGTTCCTTATGTTCCTCTTCCGTTGAGCTGGCCACAAGCAAATCATCGATGTAGGCATAACAAAAGTCTAAGCCTCTGGTGACCCATCTATAAACCTCTGAAAGGTTTGCGCAGCATTCCGTAGCCCGAACGGCATCTTCACAAATTCGAATAACCAAATGGGTACAAACTGCAGTCTTGGGAATATCCGAAGGCTCTACGGGAATGTGGTGGAAAGCCTTAACGAGATCTATTTTACTGAAGATAGATTTGCCGTGGAGAAGAGAAGTAAAGTCTTGGACATTTGGTACCGGATACGGTCCGGGGATGGTCGAATTCAAAAACGGTAATCCCAACATGGTTCCAGTCTCCTGACTTCTTCTGGACCAGAGTGTAGGGGAGAGGACCAACTGCTTTTGGAAGGTTATTATCCCAAGATCATCATAAGCTGGAATTCGATTTGGCAGCTTTCAGTTTGTCCGGGCAGACGTCTGGTTTGCAAACACAGGGGGACCTTTGTTGTAATGTGGGTAATGGTGTGCTTAAGGTATCACCCATCTGCATAGGTTGAAGAATTCCTGGATATCGTTGGAAAGGCACTGGTACATGGAATTAGGGGGAACGAGGGAAAGTGCAGAGTTCGAGGCGTCCGGAAGGGCAACCTGTTTGGCAAGAACAGAAAGCAGTGTGGCCTGGTCGCATAAGCGTCGCTTGTTAAGATCCACCAGGAGTTTGAAATGCTGGAGGAAGTCAGCGCCGATTATGGGATGCTGCACTTGAGCACAGATGAAAATCCACTTGAAGGATCGGTGAAGGCCCAAGTTTAGTTCACGCGACTGAGTACCGTACGTGGGTATGCGTGAACCGTTAGCAGCGTATAGAGGCGGAGATTCCGAGTGCGTATGACCAGATTTTTGAGGGAATGCACTGACTGACGCTCCGGTATCAACCAAGAAATTGACACCAGAGTTCCTGTCCTTTATGAATAACAGGTTGGCAGTGCGAGTACTAGACGCCATTAGGACTCGCTGCTGGGGTTTTCCGACGAAAAATTGCAAGGGGAGATGCACTTCCTAGCCTTCCTTCCAAATTTTGAGTGGTAGAAGCAGATCTTCCCGGAACTCGAACGATGCCTCTTCGTAAATCTTGACCGAGAATGGCTTCTTTGCCGTTGATTTTGTAGCAGAGAACAAACGTGGTTGAGTTGTTGACTTAACTCTTTCACTTTCAACTCCAGTTCCAATTGTGTGTTCACGTTGTTGACCGGAGCTGTGTCAATCTCCACTACTTTGTCGGCAGTTTCTGCTAGTTTATCAACTGGAGTAGCAGGATCCATAGTGGCCAAGACACGCTGAGCTGATGGAGGAAGTTTCTGCAAGAACAACTGTCTAAAGATGTCCTTATCGAAGGTTTGTGCGCGTTCGCCTAGAGCGCACTGCATAGCCCTCAGCATTTGAGTGGGCTTACGGTCTCCAAGTTCTTCTTTTGAGATTAACTGATGTAGTTTCTCACGCTCGGAGACAGTGGTGCGGCACAGGATGGCAGACTTCAGATCGTTGTATGGGTCCTCACTCGTGGAAGTAGACACGATGACGTCACGGACTTCAGAGATGATGCTCGCTGGTAGAGAGGACAAAACATGATCGTATTTCGTCCTGCTAGCGGTGATCCTTCCCAAGTTGAATTGTGTTTCCACTTGGTGGAACCAAATAAATGGATCACCCGGCCAGAAGACGGGGAGCTTTACGCTCAAGTGGGAGATGGCACCAGCGTCGTCAGGCATCTTCTCCTATGCTTGCTGACGTACAAGCAAGACGACAGGTTACCAACGAAGGAGTGGAGGTTGAGACGAGCGCAGGCACAGAGCGCACGGGCAGGGGTGAGGGGCAGAGGGCACGAGCGACATTACAGTCTGGTCCTAGTCGCTCGGGTGAAGGGGGTGATGGGCACGAACGACGTTACAGTCTAGTCCTAGTCGTTCGGGTGAAGGGGGTGATGGGCACGAACGACATTACAGTCTAGTCCTAGTCATTCGGGTAAAAGGGGTAATCCAGCTCCGGGGTCACCAATTGTTGGTTTACGTCGTCGTCGTTGACCTAGGCAAGCTACGGCTTGGGACCGTAGCGCATCTATCCGGTATAGGTTAACCTGGATGATGTAGCCATAAGCACTGCCGCTAGTTAAGTGCCAACCAGTGATTATCTCACTAGCCGTATTGAGTCCGTTAGGCGAAACTGCGACAGTACCAAAAGTGGAAAATATAACCCTTGGTTTTCTATTGTTTATTTGTAAAATGGACATGGTATTAGATTAAAATAAATATTTGAATATAAATAATTAACTGACAATTGTGATATATAATTAATTATGTTTACATACAATAAAATAATATAGTATACATAAAATTAGTATTAATGTGGTTCACAATTGAATTATAATGGGGTAACTAATTTAAAATGAATTTATACTATTCCGAAATTCAAGATGGTAAAATTAACATTTAACTTGAAACTAAAATAAGAGTATTCACTACAATAGTAAGGCAAAAAATTCCTGGAAAAAGTCGATTTTTTCCATGTTTTAAGATCCAATTTTTAGACAATCTTTAATGTAGCCCTAAAATATTGTAAAAGTGAATGAAATTCGTGAAATGATATATACCAACATTAAATACTACGCAAATTTTAGCTTAAAAATCGCATCATTTAGCCTATTTTTAGATTTAGAAATGAAAATGGGACTATAAATTAACATCTATACGGTTGAATTTTTTTCAAAATATTTAACTGGAATTAGTAATTTTTGGCTATAATGTGCTTTAGTTTATAGTTTATATCTTTAATATAGCCCTAAAATATTGTAAAAGTGAATGAAATTCATGAAATGATATATACCAACATTAAATACTACGCAAATTTTAGCTTAAAAATCGCAACATTTAGCCTAGTTTTAGATTTAGAAATGACAATGGGACTATAAATTAACATCTATACGGTTGAATTTTTTTCAAAATATTTAACTGGAATTAGTAATTTCTGGCTATAATGCGCTTTAGTTTATAGTTTTGTACAATATATATCGAAAACTAGACAAAAATTGTCCAAAATTACCACTAAAATTCGATGTTAATGAAATGAAAATTTTGTACCAAAAAGTGATTTCCTCCGTGTTTTGAACACTTTTTGTGCAATTTTCTTATGATAAAACATAAACTTATCTTTCTCAATATTTTTCATTCGAATAAGAAGCTATTGATAAAAAACTGCTTTATCTTACTGTTTTGAACAATATAATGCCAAAGTAATTCAAAAATCGACGTAAAATTTCACTGAAATGTCGATCATAGTAAGGCAAAAAATTAATGGAAAAAGTCGATTTTTTCCATGTTTTATGATCCAATTTTTAGACAATCTTTAATATAGCCCTAAAATATTGTAAAAGTGAATGAAATTCATGAAATGATATATACCAACATTAAATACTACGCAAATTTTAGCTTAAAAATCGCATCATTTAGCCTAGTTTTAGATTTAGAAATGAAAATGGGACTATAAATTAACATCTATACGGTTGAATTTTTTTCAAAATATTTAACTGGAATTAGTAATTTTTGGCTATAATGTGCTTTAGTTTATAGTTTTGTAATATATATCGAAAACTAGACAAAAATCGTCCAAAAATTTCACTAAAATTCGATTTTAATGAAATGAAAATTTTGTACCAAAAAGTGATTTTCTCCGTGTTTTGAGCACTTTTTGTGCAATTTTCTTATGATAAAACTTGAACTTATCTTTTTCAGTATTTTTCATTCGAATAAGAAGTTATTGATAAAAAACTGCTTTATCTTACTGTTTTCAACAATATAATGCCAAAGTAATTCAAAAATCGACGTAAAATTTCACTGAAATGTCGATCATAGTAAGGCAAAAAATTACTGGAAAAAGTCGATTTTTTCCATGTTTTAAGATCCAATTTTTAGACAATCTTTAATGTAGCCCTAAAATATTGTAAAAGTGAATGAAATTCGTGAAATGATATATACCAACATTAAATACTACGCAAATTTTAGCTTAAAAATCGCATCATTTAGCCTATTTTTAGATTTAGAAATGAAAATGGGACTATAAATTAACATCTATACGGTTGAATTTTTTTCAAAATATTTAACTGGAATTAGTAATTTTTGACTATAATGTGCTTTAGTTTATAGTTTATATCTTTAATATAGCCCTAATATATTGTAAAAGTGAATGAAATTCATGAAATGATATATACCAACATTAAATACTACGCAAATTTTAGCTTAAAAATCGCAACATTTAGCCTAGTTTTAGATTTAGAAATGAAAATGGGACTATAAATTAACATCTATACGGTTAAATTTTTTTCAAAATATTTAACTGGAATTAGTAATTTCTGGCTATAATGTGCTTTAGTTTATAGTTTTGTACAATATATATCGAAAACTAGACAAAAATCGTCCAAACATTTCACTAAAATTCGATGTTAATGAAATGAAAATTTTGTACCAAAAAGTGATTTTCTCCGTGTTTTGAGCACTTTTTGTGCAATTTTCTTAGGATAAAACATAAACTTATCTTTCTCAATATTTTTCATTCGAATAAGAAGCTATTGATAAAAAACTGCTTTATCTTACTGTTTTCAACAATATAATGCCAAAGTAATTCAAAAATCGACGTAAAATTTCACTGAAATGTCGATCATAGTAAGGCAAAAAATTAATGGAAAAAGTCGATTTTTTCCATGTTTTATGATCCAATTTTTAGACAATCTTTAATATAGCCCTAAAATATTGTAAAAGTGAATGAAATTCATGAAATGATATATACCAACATTAAATACTACGCAAATTTTAGCTTAAAAATCGCATCATTTAGCCTAGTTTTAGATTTAGAAATGAAAATGGGACTATAAATTAACATCTATACGGTTGAATTTTTTTCAAAATATTACCTGGAATTAGTAATTTTTGGCTATAATGTGCTTTAGTTTATAGTTTTGTACAATATATATCGAAAACTAGACAAAAATCGTCCAAAATTACCACTAAAATTCGATGTTAATGAAATGAAAATTTTGTACCAAAAAGTGATTTCCTCCGTGTTTTGAACACTTTTTGTGCAATTTTCTTATGATAAAACATAAACTTATCTTTTTCAGTATTTTTCATTCGAATAAGAAACTATTGATAAAAAACTGCTTTATCTACTGTTTTCAACAATATAATGCCAAAGTAATTCAAAAATCGACGTAAAATTTCACTGAAATGTCGATCATAGTGTTGGTTTACGTCGTCGTCGTTGGCCTAGGCAAGCTACGGCTTGGGACCGTAGCGCATCTATCCGGTATAGGTTAACCTGGATGATGTAGCCATAAGCACTGCCGCTAGTTAAGTGCCAACCAGTGATTATCTCACTAGCCGTATTGAGTCCGTTAGGCGAAACTGCGACAGTACCAAAAGTGGAAAATATAACCCTTGGTTTTCTATTGTTTATTTGTAAAATGGACATGGTATTAGATTAAAATAAATATTTGAATATAAATAATTAACTGACAATTGTGATATATAATTAATTATGTTTACATACAATAAAATAATATAGTATACATAAAATTAGTATTAATGTGGTTCACAATTGAATTATAATGGGGTAACTAATTTAAAATGAATTTATACTATTCCGAAATTCAAGATGGTAAAATTAACATTTAACTTGAAACTAAAATAAGAGTATTCACTACACACTCCCCCACCAGAGAGGAAGTTCAAAGAGTTCCGAACGACACAGATTTCCCATGGACCTTTTTGGTAGCTACATGTACCTCGCTTAAGGTTGATTCCAAAAACGCAGGCTTAAGACGATCGATAGAAACCTTGTCGACCTTGGAACCGCGCTGGATGAGAAATGATTTGCGCGTACGTCGGAGAACTTCATAGGGCCCGTCATATGGACATTGGAGAGGCCGTTTTGGGAGAGGTACACGAACGAAAACGTGGGTGCAAGATTGGAGGGCTGGGGAAACAAAGATGTTCTGTTGGCTAGTCAATCGAGGGGGAACAGGCTGAAGGGACTGCATGTGAGAGGAAAGTGTTTGAGCGAATTCCGTAGGATCGCATGACTTATCCCCTGCAGTGAAGTAGCCACCTGGTAGCCGCAGTGTTGTTCCATAGACTAGTTCAGCCGCTGTAGTCTTCAGATCACTCTTAAATGCAGAGCGAATACCAAGCAAAACGAGTGGAAGCTTATCCATCCAATGGGAGTCTTCGTGACACATAAGGGATGACTTCAGCTGGCGATGGAAGCGTTCGACGAGGCCGTTAGCTTGCGGATGATACGCACAGGTATGCGCATGTACTGTACCCAACAAGCTGGTAAACTTCTTCCAAAGCGAAGACTCAAATTGGCGACCTTGGTCAGTGATGACTTTTGTCGGCAATCCAAATCTTGATACCCATCCATGAAGAAAGGCTCTTGCAACAGTGTCCGCTTGGATATCAGAAAGTGGGATGGCTTCAGGCCATCTGGAAAAGCGGTCGAGACAGGTGAGCAGATAACGTTGGCCTTGAATCACTGGAAGAGGGCCAACAATGTCTACATGAATTACCTCAAATCGCTGGGATGGGGGCGGAAATGCGTCAAAGGGGGACCTGGTGTGCCTTTGGACTTTGGCACGCTGGCAGGCAAGGCACGTTTTGGTCCAATGTTTGACATCCTTCCGCATCGAGGGCCAAACAAAGCGAGAGGTAACCAGGTGTTGCGAAGCACGGATACCAGGATGGAGGGGTTATGAAGATCCGTGAAGACTGCTTGTCTGTGACATGGAGGGACATAAAGGCGAATAGCAGCTGTTGATACGTCGCAATAGAGGGGCACAGACAATCCTGGCATACTCATTTTCTTGAGGGAAAGTGAGTGAGTGGAGTCTTCTCTGAGCAGGTCTTGTAGTTCCGTATCCTTATCTTGATCCTGTGCAATAGCATTCCACAGTGTAGAGCTGAGGGTAACAGAAGTAATCTCTATTCTTGAAAGTGCATCCGCTGGAGTGTTCAAGACACCTTTGATGTGGCGGATATCTGTGGTAAATTGCGAGATATAATCGAGTTGCCTGATGACTCTGGGAGAGTGGTTACAGCTGTTTTTATTGAAGACAGTGACCAAAGGTTTGTGGTCGGTAAAAACACAAAACTCTCGGCCTTCAAGGAAATGTTGAAAATGCTTCACGTTTAAGTAAATAGCAAGAAGTTCACGTCCGAAAGCACTATAACGCGTTTGGGCTGGCTGCAGCTTTTTCGAGTAAAACGCGATGGGTGCTTGTTGACCGTTAATGGTTTGTTCCAACACTCCACCGATCGCAACATCTGATGCATCGACCGTCAGAGTTAGGGGGGCATCACTGATAGGAAATGACAAAGACAATGCACTATTGATAGCATTTTTGGCATTGTCGAACGCCTGTAAACTATCGCTACACCATAACAATTTCGTTACCTTGCGTTTGTGTGTGATCATAGCGTGTAGAGGAGCAAGAACACTGGCACAGTTTTTAATGAACTTGTGGTAATAATTTACCAAACCTAGAAACCGACGTAACTCACGCTGATTATTTGGCATAGGGTAATTTTTTATCACTTCACACTTGTCCTGAAGGGGGGTAATTCCGTGCTGCGAAATCGTGTGACCAAGAAATTCCAAGGTTGGCTGTGCAAACACACACTTAGATGCATTAATAGTAACACCGTATTGTTCTAAGCGTTGAAAGAGGAGTGAAAGATGTTCCTTATGTTCCTCTTCCGTTGAGCTGGCCACAAGCAAATCATCGATGTAGGCATAAACAAAGTCTAAGCCTCTGGTGACCTCATCTATAAACCTCTGAAAGGTTTGCGCAGCATTCCGTAGCCCGAACGGCATCTTCACAAATTCGAATAACCCAAATGGTGTACAAACTGCAGTCTTGGGAATATCCGAAGGCTCTACGGGAATGTGGTGGAAAGCCTTAACGAGATCTATTTTACTGAAGATAGATTTGCCGTGGAGAAGAGAAGTAAAGTCTTGGACATTTGGTACCGGATATCGGTCCGGGATGGTTGTCGAATTCAAAAACCGGTAATCCCCACATGGTCTCCAGTCTCCTGACTTCTTCTGGACCAGGTGTAGGGGAGAGGACCAACTGCTTTTGGAAGGTCTTATTATCCCAAGATCTATCATAAGCTGGAATTCCGATTTGGCAGCTTTCAGTTTGTCCGGGGCAAGACGTCTGGGTTTTGCAAACACAGGGGGACCTTTTGTTGTAATGTGATGGGTAATGGTGTGCTTAATGGTATCACCCATCTGCATAGGTTGAAGAATTCCTGGATATCGTTGGAAAAGGCACTGGTACATGGAATTAGGGGGAACGAGGGAAAGTGCAGAGTTCGAGGCGTCCGGAAGGGCAACCTGTTTGGCAAGAACAGAAAGCAGTGTGGCCTGGTCGCATAAGCGTCGCTTGTTAAGATCCACCAGGAGTTTGAAATGCTGGAGGAAGTCAGCGCCGATTATGGGATGCTGCACTTGAGCACAGATGAAAATCCACTTGAAGGATCGGTGAAGGCCCAAGTTTAGTTCACGCGACTGAGTACCGTACGTGGGTATGCGTGAACCGTTAGCAGCGTATAGAGGCGGAGATTCCGAGTGCGTATGACCAGATTTTTGAGGGAATGCACTGACTGACGCTCCGGTATCAACCAAGAAATTGACACCAGAGTTCCTGTCCTTTATGAATAACAGGTTGGCAGTGCGAGTACTAGACGCCATTAGGACTCGCTGCTGGGGTTTTCCGACGAAAAATTGCAAGGGGAGATGCACTTCCTAGCCTTCCTTCCAAATTTTGAGTGGTAGAAGCAGATCTTCCCGGAACTCGAACGATGCCTCTTCGTAAATCTTGACCGAGAATGGCTTCTTTGCCGTTGATTTTGTAGCAGAGAACAAACGTGGTTGAGTTGTTGACTTAACTCTTTCACTTTCAACTCCAGTTCCAATTGTGTGTTCACGTTGTTGACCGGAGCTGTGTCAATCTCCACTACTTTGTCGGCAGTTTCTGCTAGTTTATCAACTGGAGTAGCAGGATCCATAGTGGCCAAGACACGCTGAGCTGATGGAGGAAGTTTCTGCAAGAACAACTGTCTAAAGATGTCCTTATCGAAGGTTTGTGCGCGTTCGCCTAGAGCGCACTGCATAGCCCTCAGCATTTGAGTGGGCTTACGGTCTCCAAGTTCTTCTTTTGAGATTAACTGATGTAGTTTCTCACGCTCGGAGACAGTGGTGCGGCACAGGATGGCAGACTTCAGATCGTTGTATGGGTCCTCACTCGTGGAAGTAGACACGATGACGTCACGGACTTCAGAGATGATGCTCGCTGGTAGAGAGGACAAAACATGATCGTATTTCGTCCTGCTAGCGGTGATCCTTCCCAAGTTGAATTGTGTTTCCACTTGGTGGAACCAAATAAATGGATCACCCGGCCAGAAGACGGGGAGCTTTACGCTCAAGTGGGAGATGGCACCAGCGTCGTCAGGCATCTTCTCCTATGCTTGCTGACGTACAAGCAAGACGACAGGTTACCAACGAAGGAGTGGAGGTTGAGACGAGCGCAGGCACAGAGCGCACGGGCAGGGGTGAGGGGCAGAGGGCACGAGCGACATTACAGTCTGGTCCTAGTCGCTCGGGTGAAGGGGGTGATGGGCACGAACGACGTTACAGTCTAGTCCTAGTCGTTCGGGTGAAGGGGGTGATGGGCACGAACGACATTACAGTCTAGTCCTAGTCATTCGGGTAAAAGGGGTAATCCAGCTCCGGGGTCACCAATTGTTGGTTTACGTCGTCGTCGTTGACCTAGGCAAGCTACGGCTTGGGACCGTAGCGCATCTATCCGGTATAGGTTAACCTGGATGATGTAGCCATAAGCACTGCCGCTAGTTAAGTGCCAACCAGTGATTATCTCACTAGCCGTATTGAGTCCGTTAGGCGAAACTGCGACAGTACCAAAAGTGGAAAATATAACCCTTGGTTTTCTATTGTTTATTTGTAAAATGGACATGGTATTAGATTAAAATAAATATTTGAATATAAATAATTAACTGACAATTGTGATATATAATTAATTATGTTTACATACAATAAAATAATATAGTATACATAAAATTAGTATTAATGTGGTTCACAATTGAATTATAATGGGGTAACTAATTTAAAATGAATTTATACTATTCCGAAATTCAAGATGGTAAAATTAACATTTAACTTGAAACTAAAATAAGAGTATTCACTACAATAGTAAGGCAAAAAATTCCTGGAAAAAGTCGATTTTTTCCATGTTTTAAGATCCAATTTTTAGACAATCTTTAATGTAGCCCTAAAATATTGTAAAAGTGAATGAAATTCGTGAAATGATATATACCAACATTAAATACTACGCAAATTTTAGCTTAAAAATCGCATCATTTAGCCTATTTTTAGATTTAGAAATGAAAATGGGACTATAAATTAACATCTATACGGTTGAATTTTTTTCAAAATATTTAACTGGAATTAGTAATTTTTGGCTATAATGTGCTTTAGTTTATAGTTTTGTACAATATATATCGAAAACTAGACAAAAATCGTCAAAACATTTCACTAAAATTCGATGTTAATGAAATGAAAATTTTGTACCAAAAAGTGATTTTCTCCGTGTTTTGAGCACTTTTTGTGCAATTTTCTTATGATAAAACTTGAACTTATCTTTTTCAGTATTTTTCAATCGAATAAGAAGCTATTGATAAAAAACTGCTTTATCTTACTGTTTTCAACAATATAATGCCAAAGTAATTCAAAAATCGACGTAAAATTTCACTGAAATGTCGATCATAGTAAGGCAAAAAATTACTGGAAAAAGTCGATTTTTTCCATGTTTTAAGATCCAATTTTTAGACAATCTTTAATGTAGCCCTAAAATATTGTAAAAGTGAATGAAATTCGTGAAATGATATATACCAACATTAAATACTACGCAAATTTTAGCTTAAAAGTCGGATCATTTAGCCTATTTTTAGATTTAGAAATGAAAATGGGACTATAAATTAACATCTATACTGTTGAATTTTTTTCAAAATATTTAACTGGAATTAGTAATTTTTGACTATAATGTGCTTTAGTTTATAGTTTATATCTTTAATATAGCCCTAATATATTGTAAAAGTGAATGAAATTCATGAAATGATATATACCAACATTAAATACTACGCAAATTTTAGCTTAAAAATCTCAACATTTAGCCTAGTTTTAGATTTAGAAATGAAAATGGGACTATAAATTAACATCTATACGGTTGAATTTTTTTTCAAAATATTTAACTGGAATTAGTAATTTCTGGCTATAATGTGCTTTAGTTTAGTTATTTTGTACAATATATATCGAAAACTAGACAAAAATCGTCCAAACATTTCACTAAAATTCGATGTTAATGAAATGAAAATTTTGTACCAAAAAGTGATTTTCTCCGTGTTTTGAGCACTTTTTGTGCAATTTTCTTAGGATAAAACATAAACTTATCTTTCTCAATATTTTTCATTCGAATAAGAAGCTATTGATAAAAAACTGCTTTATCTTACTGTTTTCAACAATATAATGCCAAAGTAATTCAAAAATCGACGTAAAACTTCACTGAAATGTCGATCATAGTAAGGCAAAAAATTAATGGAAAAAGTCGATTTTTTCCATGTTTTATGATCCAATTTTTAGACAATCTTTAATATAGCCCTAAAATATTGTAAAAGTGAATGAAATTCATGAAATGATATATACCAACATTAAATACTACGCAAATTTTAGCTTAAAAATCGCATCATTTAGCCTAGTTTTAGATTTAGAAATGAAAATGGGACTATAAATTAACATCTATACGGTTGAATTTTTTTCAAAATATTACCTGGAATTAGTAATTTTTGGCTATAATGTGCTTTAGTTTATAGTTTTGTACAATATATATCGAAAACTAGACAAAAATCGTCCAAAATTACACTAAAATTCGATGTTAATGAAATGAAAATTTTGTACCAAAAAGTGATTTCCTCCGTGTTTTGAACACTTTTTGTGCAATTTTCTTATGATAAAACATAAACTTATCTTTTTCAGTATTTTTCATTCGAATAAGAAAACTATTGATAAAAAACTGCTTTATCTACTGTTTTCAACATATAATGCCAAAGTAATTCAAAAATCGACGTAAAATTTCACTGAAATGTCGATCATAGTGTTGGTTTACGTCGTCGTCGTTGGCCTAGGCAAGCTACGGCTTGGGACCGTAGCGCATCTATCCGGTATAGGTTAACCTGGATGATGTAGCCATAAGCACTGCCGCTAGTTAAGTGCCAACCAGTGATTATTCACTAGCCGTATTGAGTCCGTTAGGCGAAACTGCGACAGTACCAAAAGTGGAAAATATAACCCTTGGTTTTCTATTGTTTATTTGTAAAATGGACATGGTATTAGATTAAAATAAATATTTGAATATAAATAATTAACTGACAATTGTGATATATAATTATTATGTTTACATACAATAAAATAATATAGTATACATAAAATTAGTATTAATGTGGTTCACAATTGAATTATAATGGGTAACTAATTTAAAATGAATTTATACTATTCCAAAATTCAAGATGGTAAAATTAACATTTACTTGAAACTAAAATAAGAGTATTCACTACACACCCCCACCAGAGAGGAAGTTCAAAGAGTTCCGAACGACACAGATTTCCCATGGACCTTTTTGGTAGCTACATGTACCTCGCTTAAGGTTGATTCCAAAAACGCAGGCTTAAGACGATCGATAGAAACCTTGTCGACCTTGGAACCGCGCTGGATGAGAAATGATTTGCGCGTACGTCGGAGAACTTCATAGGGCCCGTCATATGGACATTGGAGAGGCCGTTTTGGGAGAGGTACACGAACGAAAACGTGGGTGCAAGATTGGAGGGCTGGGGAAACAAAGATGTTCTGTTGGCTAGTCAATCGAGGGGAACAGGCTGAAGGGACTGCATGTGAGAGGAAAGTGTTTGAGCGAATTCCGTAGGATCGCATGACTTATCCCCTGCAGTGAAGTAGCCACCTGGTAGCCGCAGTGTTGTTCCATAGACTAGTTCAGCCGCTGTAGTCTTCAGATCACTCTTAAATGCAGAGCGAATACCAAGCAAAACGAGTGGAAGCTTATCCATCCAATGGGAGTCTTCGTGACACATAAGGGATGACTTCAGCTGGCGATGGAAGCGTTCGACGAGGCCGTTAGCTTGCGGATGATACGCACAGGTATGCGCATGTACTGTACCCAACAAGCTGGTAAACTTCTTCCAAAGCGAAGACTCAAATTGGCGACCTTGGTCAGTGATGACTTTTGTCGGCAATCCAAATCTTGATACCCATCCATGAAGAAAGGCTCTTGCAACAGTGTCCGCTTGGATATCAGAAAGTGGGATGGCTTCAGGCCATCTGGAAAAGCGGTCGAGACAGGTGAGCAGATAACGTTGGCCTTGAATCACTGGAAGAGGGCCAACAATGTCTACATGAATTACCTCAAATCGCTGGGATGGGGGCGGAAATGCGTCAAAGGGGGACCTGGTGTGCCTTTGGACTTTGGCACGCTGGCAGGCAAGGCACGTTTTGGTCCAATGTTTGACATCCTTCCGCATCGAGGGCCAAACAAAGCGAGGTAACCAGGTGTTGCGAAGCACGGATACCAGGATGGGAGGGGTTATGAAGATCCGTGAAGACTGCTTGTCTGTGACATGGAGGGACATAAGGCGAATAGCAGCTGTTGATACGTCGCAATAGAGGGGCACAGACAATCCTGGCATACTCATTTTCTTGAGGGAAAGTGAGTGAGTGGAGTCTTCTCTGAGCAGGTCTTGTAGTTCCGTATCCTTATCTTGATCCTGTGCAATAGCATTCCACAGTGTAGAGCTGAGGGTAACAGAAGTAATCTCTATTCTTGAAAGTGCATCCGCTGGAGTGTTCAAGACACCTTTGATGTGGCGGATATCTGTGGTAAATTGCGAGATATAATCGAGTTGCCTGATGACTCTGGGAGAGTGGTTACAGCTGTTTTATTGAAGACAGTGACCAAAGGTTTGTGGTAGGTAAAAACACAAAACTCTCGGCCTTCAAGGAAATGTTGAAAATGCTTCACGTTTAAGTAAATAGCAAGAAGTTCACGTCCGAAAGCACTAAACGCGTTTGGGCTGGCTGCAGCTTTTCGAGTAAAACGCGATGGGTGCTTGTTGACCGTTAATGGTTTGTTCCAACACTCCACCGATCGCAACATCTGATGCATCGACCGTCAGAGTTAGGGGGGCATCACTGATAGGAAATGACAAAGACAATGCACTATTGATAGCATTTTGGCATTGTCGAACGCCTGTAAACTATCGCTACACCATAACAATTTCGTTACCTTGCTTTTTGTGTGATCATAGCGTGTAGAGGAGCAAGAACACTGGCACAGTTTTTAATGAACTTGTGGTAATAATTTACCAAACCTAGAAACCGACGTAACTCACGCTGATTATTTGGCATAGGGTAATTTTTATCACTTCACACTTGTCCTGAAGGGGGGTAATTCCGTGCTGCGAAATCGTGTGACCAAGAAATTCCAAGGTTGGCTGTGCAAACACACACTTAGATGCATTAATAGTAACACCGTATTGTTCTAAGCGTTGAAAGAGGAGTGAAAGATGTTCCTTATGTTCCTCTTCCGTTGAGCTGGCCACAAGCAAATCATCGATGTAGGCATAACAAAGTCTAAGCCTCTGGTGACCTCATCTAAAACCTCTGAAAGGTTTGCGCAGCATTCCGTAGCCCGAACGGCATCTTCACAAATTCGAATACCCAAATGGTGTACAAACTGCAGTCTTGGGAATATCCGAAGGCTCTACGGGAATGTGGTGGAAAGCCTTAACGAGATCTATTTTACTGAAGATAGATTTGCCGTGGAGAAGAGAAGTAAAGTCTTGGACATTTGGTACGGATATCGGTCCGGGATGGTTGTCGAATTCAAAAACCGGTAATCCCCACATGGTCTCCAGTCTCCTGACTTCTTCTGGACCAGGTGTAGGGGAGAGGACAACTGCTTTTTGGAAGGTCTTATTATCCCAAGATCTATCATAAGCTGAATTCCGATTTGCTCTTTCAGTTTGTCCGGGGCAAGACGTCTGGGTTTTGCAAACACAGGGGGACCTTTTGTTTGTAATGTGATGGGTAACTGGTGTGCTTAATGGTATCACCCATCTGCATAGGTTGAAGAATTCTGGAATCGTTGGAAAAGGCACTGGTACATGGAATTAGGGGGAACGAGGGAAAGTGCAGAGTTCGAGGCGTCCGGAAGGGCAACCTGTTTGGCAAGAACAGAAAGCAGTGTGGCCTGGTCGCATAAGCGTCGCTTGTTAAGATCCACCAGGAGTTTGAAATGCTGGAGGAAGTCAGCGCCGATTATGGGATGCTGCACTTGAGCACAGATGAAAATCCACTTGAAGGATCGGTGAAGGCCCAAGTTTAGTTCACGCGACTGAGTACCGTACGTGGGTATGCGTGAACCGTTAGCAGCGTATAGAGGCGGAGATTCCGAGTGCGTATGACCAGATTTTTGAGGGAATGCACTGACTGACGCTCCGGTATCAACCAAGAAATTGACACCAGAGTTCCTGTCCTTTATGAATAACAGGTTGGCAGTGCGAGTACTAGACGCCATTAGGACTCGCTGCTGGGGTTTTCCGACGAAAAATTGCAAGGGGAGATGCACTTCCTAGCCTTCCTTCCAAATTTTGAGTGGTAGAAGCAGATCTTCCCGGAACTCGAACGATGCCTCTTCGTAAATCTTGACCGAGAATGGCTTCTTTGCCGTTGATTTTGTAGCAGAGAACAAACGTGGTTGAGTTGTTGACTTAACTCTTTCACTTTCAACTCCAGTTCCAATTGTGTGTTCACGTTGTTGACCGGAGCTGTGTCAATCTCCACTACTTTGTCGGCAGTTTCTGCTAGTTTATCAACTGGAGTAGCAGGATCCATAGTGGCCAAGACACGCTGAGCTGATGGAGGAAGTTTCTGCAAGAACAACTGTCTAAAGATGTCCTTATCGAAGGTTTGTGCGCGTTCGCCTAGAGCGCACTGCATAGCCCTCAGCATTTGAGTGGGCTTACGGTCTCCAAGTTCTTCTTTTGAGATTAACTGATGTAGTTTCTCACGCTCGGAGACAGTGGTGCGGCACAGGATGGCAGACTTCAGATCGTTGTATGGGTCCTCACTCGTGGAAGTAGACACGATGACGTCACGGACTTCAGAGATGATGCTCGCTGGTAGAGAGGACAAAACATGATCGTATTTCGTCCTGCTAGCGGTGATCCTTCCCAAGTTGAATTGTGTTTCCACTTGGTGGAACCAAATAAATGGATCACCCGGCCAGAAGACGGGGAGCTTTACGCTCAAGTGGGAGATGGCACCAGCGTCGTCAGGCATCTTCTCCTATGCTTGCTGACGTACAAGCAAGACGACAGGTTACCAACGAAGGAGTGGAGGTTGAGACGAGCGCAGGCACAGAGCGCACGGGCAGGGGTGAGGGGCAGAGGGCACGAGCGACATTACAGTCTGGTCCTAGTCGCTCGGGTGAAGGGGGTGATGGGCACGAACGACGTTACAGTCTAGTCCTAGTCGTTCGGGTGAAGGGGGTGATGGGCACGAACGACATTACAGTCTAGTCCTAGTCATTCGGGTAAAAGGGGTAATCCAGCTCCGGGGTCACCAATTGTTGGTTTACGTCGTCGTCGTTGACCTAGGCAAGCTACGGCTTGGGACCGTAGCGCATCTATCCGGTATAGGTTAACCTGGATGATGTAGCCATAAGCACTGCCGCTAGTTAAGTGCCAACCAGTGATTATCTCACTAGCCGTATTGAGTCCGTTAGGCGAAACTGCGACAGTACCAAAAGTGGAAAATAACCCTTGGTTTTCTATTGTTTATTTGTAAAATGGACATGGTATTAGATTAAAATAAATATTTGAATATAAATAATTAACTGACAATTGTGATATATAATTAATTATGTTTACATACAATAAAATAATATAGTATACATAAAATTAGTATTAATGTGGTTCACAATTGAATTATAATGGGGTAACTAATTTAAAATGAATTTATACTATTCCGAAATTCAAGATGGTAAAATTAACATTTAACTTGAAACTAAAATAAGAGTATTCACTACAATAGTAAGGCAAAAAATTCCTGGAAAAAGTCGATTTTTTCCATGTTTTAAGATCCAATTTTTAGACAATCTTTAATGTAGCCCTAAAATATTGTAAAAGTGAATGAAATTCGTGAAATGATATATACCAACATTAAATACTACGCAAATTTTAGCTTAAAAATCGCATCATTTAGCCTATTTTTAGATTTAGAAATGAAAATGGGACTATAAATTAACATCTATACGGTTGAATTTTTTTCAAAATATTTAACTGGAATTAGTAATTTTTGGCTATAATGTGCTTTAGTTTATAGTTTATATCTTTAATATAGCCCTAAAATATTGTAAAAGTGAATGAAATTCATGAAATGATATATACCAACATTAAATACTACGCAAATTTTAGCTTAAAAATCGCAACATTTAGCCTAGTTTTAGATTTAGAAATGACAATGGGACTATAAATTAACATCTATACGGTTGAATTTTTTTCAAAATATTTAACTGGAATTAGTAATTTCTGGCTATAATGCGCTTTAGTTTATAGTTTTGTACAATATATATCGAAAACTAGACAAAAATTGTCCAAAATTACCACTAAAATTCGATGTTAATGAAATGAAAATTTTGTACCAAAAAGTGATTTCCTCCGTGTTTTGAACACTTTTTGTGCAATTTTCTTATGATAAAACATAAACTTATCTTTCTCAATATTTTTCATTCGAATAAGAAGCTATTGATAAAAAACTGCTTTATCTTACTGTTTTCAACAATATAATGCCAAAGTAATTCAAAAATCGACGTAAAATTTCACTGAAATGTCGATCATAGTAAGGCAAAAAATTAATGGAAAAAGTCGATTTTTTCCATGTTTTATGATCCAATTTTTAGACAATCTTTAATATAGCACTAAAATATTGTAAAAGTGAATGAAATTCATGAAATGATATATACCAACATTAAATACTACGCAAATTTTAGCTTAAAAATCGCATCATTTAGCCTAGTTTTAGATTTAGAAATGAAAATGGGACTATAAATTAACATCTATACGGTTGAATTTTTTTCAAAATATTTAACTGGAATTAGTAATTTTTGGCTATAATGTGCTTTAGTTTATAGTTTATATCTTAATATAGCCCTAAATATTGTAAAAGTGAATGAAATTCATGAAATGATATATACCAACATTAAATACTACGCAAATTTTAGCTTAAAAATCGCAACATTTAGCCTAGTTTTAGATTTAGAAATGAAATGGGACTATAAATTAACATCTATACGGTTGAATTTTTTTCAAAATATTTAACTGGAATTAGTAATTTCTGGCTATAATGTGCTTTAGTTTATAGTTTTGTACAATATATATCGAAAACTAGACAAAAATCGTCCAAAATTACACTAAAATTCGATGTTAATGAAATGAAAATTTTGTACCAAAAAGTGATTTTCCTCCGTGTTTTGAACACTTTTTGTGCAATTTTCTTATGATAAAACATAAACTTATCTTTCTCATATTTTTCATTCGAATAAGAAGCTATTGATAAAAAACTGCTTTATCTTACTGTTTTCAACAATATAATGCCAAAGTAATTCAAAAATCGACGTAAAATTTCACTGAAATGTCGATCATAGTAAGGCAAAAAATTAATGGAAAAAGTCGATTTTTTCCATGTTTTATGATCCAATTTTTAGACAATCTTTAATATAGCCCTAAAATATTGTAAAAGTGAATGAAATTCATGAAATGATATATACCAACATTAAATACTACGCAAATTTTAGCTTAAAAATCGCATCATTTAGCCTAGTTTTAGATTTAGAAATGAAAATGGGACTATAAATTAACATCTATACGGTTGAATTTTTTTCAAAATATTTAACTGGAATTAGTAATTTTTGGCTATAATGTGCTTTAGTTTATAGTTTTGTACAATATATATCGAAAACTAGACAAAAATCGTCAAAACATTTCACTAAAATTCGATGTTAATGAAATGAAAATTTTGTACCAAAAAGTGATTTTCTCCGTGTTTTGAGCACTTTTTGTGCAATTTTCTTATGATAAAACTTGAACTTATCTTTTTCAGTATTTTTCATTCGAATAAGAAGTTTGATAAAAAACTGCTTTATCTTACTGTTTTCAACAATATAATGCCAAAGTAATTCAAAAATCGACGTAAAATTTCACTGAAATGTCGATCATAGTAAGGCAAAAAATTACTGGAAAAAGTCGATTTTTTCCATGTTTTAAGATCCAATTTTTAGACAATCTTTAATGTAGCCCTAAAATATTGTAAAAGTGAATGAAATTCGTGAAATGATATATACCAACATTAAATACTACGCAAATTTTAGCTTAAAAATCGCATCATTTAGCCTATTTTTAGATTTAGAAATGAAAATGGGACTATAAATTAACATCTATACGGTTGAATTTTTTTCAAAATATTTAACTGGAATTAGTAATTTTTGACTATAATGTGCTTTAGTTTATAGTTTATATCTTTAATATAGCCCTAATATATTGTAAAAGTGAATGAAATTCATGAAATGATATATACCAACATTAAATACTACGCAAATTTTAGCTTAAAAATCGCAACATTTAGCCTAGTTTTAGATTTAGAAATGAAAATGGGACTATAAATTAACATCTATACGGTTGAATTTTTTTCAAAATATTTAACTGGAATTAGTAATTTCTGGCTATAATGTGCTTTAGTTTATAGTTTTGTACAATATATATCGAAAACTAGACAAAAATCGTCCAAACATTTCACTAAAATTCGATGTTAATGAAATGAAAATTTTGTACCAAAAAGTGATTTTCTCCGTGTTTTGAGCACTTTTTGTGCAATTTTCTTAGGATAAAACATAAACTTATCTTTCTCAATATTTTTCATTCGAATAAGAAGCTATTGATAAAAAACTGCTTTATCTTACTGTTTTCAACAATATAATGCCAAAGTAATTCAAAAATCGACGTAAAATTTCACTGAAATGTCGATCATAGTAAGGCAAAAAATTAATGGAAAAAGTCGATTTTTTCCATGTTTTATGATCCAATTTTTAGACAATCTTTAATATAGCCCTAAAATATTGTAAAAGTGAATGAAATTCATGAAATGATATATACCAACATTAAATACTACGCAAATTTTAGCTTAAAAATCGCATCATTTAGCCTAGTTTTAGATTTAGAAATGAAAATGGGACTATAAATTAACATCTATACGGTTGAATTTTTTTCAAAATATTACCTGGAATTAGTAATTTTTGGCTATAATGTGCTTTAGTTTATAGTTTTGTACAATATATATCGAAAACTAGACAAAAATCGTCCAAAATTACCACTAAAATTCGATGTTAATGAAATGAAAATTTTGTACCAAAAAGTGATTTCCTCCGTGTTTTGAACACTTTTTGTGCAATTTTCTTATGATAAAACATAAACTTATCTTTTTCAGTATTTTTCATTCGAATAAGAAACTATTGATAAAAAACTGCTTTATCTACTGTTTTCAACAATATAATGCCAAAGTAATTCAAAAATCGACGTAAAATTTCACTGAAATGTCGATCATAGTGTTGGTTTACGTCGTCGTCGTTGGCCTAGGCAAGCTACGGCTTGGGACCGTAGCGCATCTATCCGGTATAGGTTAACCTGGATGATGTAGCCATAAGCACTGCCGCTAGTTAAGTGCCAACCAGTGATTATCTCACTAGCCGTATTGAGTCCGTTAGGCGAAACTGCGACAGTACCAAAAGTGGAAAATATAACCCTTGGTTTTCTATTGTTTATTTGTAAAATGGACATGGTATTAGATTAAAATAAATATTTGAATATAAATAATTAACTGACAATTGTGATATATAATTAATTATGTTTACATACAATAAAATAATATAGTATACATAAAATTAGTATTAATGTGGTTCACAATTGAATTATAATGGGGTAACTAATTTAAAATGAATTTATACTATTCCGAAATTCAAGATGGTAAAATTAACATTTAACTTGAAACTAAAATAAGAGTATTCACTACACACTCCCCCACCAGAGAGGAAGTTCAAAGAGTTCCGAACGACACAGATTTCCCATGGACCTTTTTGGTAGCTACATGTACCTCGCTTAAGGTTGATTCCAAAAACGCAGGCTTAAGACGATCGATAGAAACCTTGTCGACCTTGGAACCGCGCTGGATGAGAAATGATTTGCGCGTACGTCGGAGAACTTCATAGGGCCCGTCATATGGACATTGGAGAGGCCGTTTTGGGAGAGGTACACGAACGAAAACGTGGGTGCAAGATTGGAGGGCTGGGGAAACAAAGATGTTCTGTTGGCTAGTCAATCGAGGGGGAACAGGCTGAAGGGACTGCATGTGAGAGGAAAGTGTTTGAGCGAATTCCGTAGGATCGCATGACTTATCCCCTGCAGTGAAGTAGCCACCTGGTAGCCGCAGTGTTGTTCCATAGACTAGTTCAGCCGCTGTAGTCTTCAGATCACTCTTAAATGCAGAGCGAATACCAAGCAAAACGAGTGGAAGCTTATCCATCCAATGGGAGTCTTCGTGACACATAAGGGATGACTTCAGCTGGCGATGGAAGCGTTCGACGAGGCCGTTAGCTTGCGGATGATACGCACAGGTATGCGCATGTACTGTACCCAACAAGCTGGTAAACTTCTTCCAAAGCGAAGACTCAAATTGGCGACCTTGGTCAGTGATGACTTTTGTCGGCAATCCAAATCTTGATACCCATCCATGAAGAAAGGCTCTTGCAACAGTGTCCGCTTGGATATCAGAAAGTGGGATGGCTTCAGGCCATCTGGAAAAGCGGTCGAGACAGGTGAGCAGATAACGTTGGCCTTGAATCACTGGAAGAGGGCCAACAATGTCTACATGAATTACCTCAAATCGCTGGGATGGGGGCGGAAATGCGTCAAAGGGGGACCTGGTGTGCCTTTGGACTTTGGCACGCTGGCAGGCAAGGCACGTTTTGGTCCAATGTTTGACATCCTTCCGCATCGAGGGCCAAACAAAGCGAGAGGTAACCAGGTGTTGCGAAGCACGGATACCAGGATGGGAGGGGTTATGAAGATCCGTGAAGACTGCTTGTCTGTGACATGGAGGGACATAAAGGCGAATAGCAGCTGTTGATACGTCGCAATAGAGGGGCACAGACAATCCTGGCATACTCATTTTCTTGAGGGAAAGTGAGTGAGTGGAGTCTTCTCTGAGCAGGTCTTGTAGTTCCGTATCCTTATCTTGATCCTGTGCAATAGCATTCCACAGTGTAGAGCTGAGGGTAACAGAAGTAATCTCTATTCTTGAAAGTGCATCCGCTGGAGTGTTCAAGACACCTTTGATGTGGCGGATATCTGTGGTAAATTGCGAGATATAATCGAGTTGCCTGATGACTCTGGGAGAGTGGTTACAGCTGTTTTTATTGAAGACAGTGACCAAAGGTTTGTGGTCGGTAAAAACACAAAACTCTCGGCCTTCAAGGAAATGTTGAAAATGCTTCACGTTTAAGTAAATAGCAAGAAGTTCACGTCCGAAAGCACTATAACGCGTTTGGGCTGGCTGCAGCTTTTTCGAGTAAAACGCGATGGGTGCTTGTTGACCGTTAATGGTTTGTTCCAACACTCCACCGATCGCAACATCTGATGCATCGACCGTCAGAGTTAGGGGGGCATCACTGATAGGAAATGACAAAGACAATGCACTATTGATAGCATTTTTGGCATTGTCGAACGCCTGTAAACTATCGCTACACCATAACAATTTCGTTACCTTGCGTTTGTGTGTGATCATAGCGTGTAGAGGAGCAAGAACACTGGCACAGTTTTTAATGAACTTGTGGTAATAATTTACCAAACCTAGAAACCGACGTAACTCACGCTGATTATTTGGCATAGGGTAATTTTTTATCACTTCACACTTGTCCTGAAGGGGGGTAATTCCGTGCTGCGAAATCGTGTGACCAAGAAATTCCAAGGTTGGCTGTGCAAACACACACTTAGATGCATTAATAGTAACACCGTATTGTTCTAAGCGTTGAAAGAGGAGTGAAAGATGTTCCTTATGTTCCTCTTCCGTTGAGCTGGCCACAAGCAAATCATCGATGTAGGCATAAACAAAGTCTAAGCCTCTGGTGACCTCATCTATAAACCTCTGAAAGGTTTGCGCAGCATTCCGTAGCCCGAACGGCATCTTCACAAATTCGAATAACCCAAATGGTGTACAAACTGCAGTCTTGGGAATATCCGAAGGCTCTACGGGAATGTGGTGGAAAGCCTTAACGAGATCTATTTTACTGAAGATAGATTTGCCGTGGAGAAGAGAAGTAAAGTCTTGGACATTTGGTACCGGATATCGGTCCGGGATGGTTGTCGAATTCAAAAACCGGTAATCCCCACATGGTCTCCAGTCTCCTGACTTCTTCTGGACCAGGTGTAGGGGAGAGGACCAACTGCTTTTGGAAGGTCTTATTATCCCAAGATCTATCATAAGCTGGAATTCCGATTTGGCAGCTTTCAGTTTGTCCGGGGCAAGACGTCTGGGTTTTGCAAACACAGGGGGACCTTTTGTTGTAATGTGATGGGTAATGGTGTGCTTAATGGTATCACCCATCTGCATAGGTTGAAGAATTCCTGGATATCGTTGGAAAAGGCACTGGTACATGGAATTAGGGGGAACGAGGGAAAGTGCAGAGTTCGAGGCGTCCGGAAGGGCAACCTGTTTGGCAAGAACAGAAAGCAGTGTGGCCTGGTCGCATAAGCGTCGCTTGTTAAGATCCACCAGGAGTTTGAAATGCTGGAGGAAGTCAGCGCCGATTATGGGATGCTGCACTTGAGCACAGATGAAAATCCACTTGAAGGATCGGTGAAGGCCCAAGTTTAGTTCACGCGACTGAGTACCGTACGTGGGTATGCGTGAACCGTTAGCAGCGTATAGAGGCGGAGATTCCGAGTGCGTATGACCAGATTTTTGAGGGAATGCACTGACTGACGCTCCGGTATCAACCAAGAAATTGACACCAGAGTTCCTGTCCTTTATGAATAACAGGTTGGCAGTGCGAGTACTAGACGCCATTAGGACTCGCTGCTGGGGTTTTCCGACGAAAAATTGCAAGGGGAGATGCACTTCCTAGCCTTCCTTCCAAATTTTGAGTGGTAGAAGCAGATCTTCCCGGAACTCGAACGATGCCTCTTCGTAAATCTTGACCGAGAATGGCTTCTTTGCCGTTGATTTTGTAGCAGAGAACAAACGTGGTTGAGTTGTTGACTTAACTCTTTCACTTTCAACTCCAGTTCCAATTGTGTGTTCACGTTGTTGACCGGAGCTGTGTCAATCTCCACTACTTTGTCGGCAGTTTCTGCTAGTTTATCAACTGGAGTAGCAGGATCCATAGTGGCCAAGACACGCTGAGCTGATGGAGGAAGTTTCTGCAAGAACAACTGTCTAAAGATGTCCTTATCGAAGGTTTGTGCGCGTTCGCCTAGAGCGCACTGCATAGCCCTCAGCATTTGAGTGGGCTTACGGTCTCCAAGTTCTTCTTTTGAGATTAACTGATGTAGTTTCTCACGCTCGGAGACAGTGGTGCGGCACAGGATGGCAGACTTCAGATCGTTGTATGGGTCCTCACTCGTGGAAGTAGACACGATGACGTCACGGACTTCAGAGATGATGCTCGCTGGTAGAGAGGACAAAACATGATCGTATTTCGTCCTGCTAGCGGTGATCCTTCCCAAGTTGAATTGTGTTTCCACTTGGTGGAACCAAATAAATGGATCACCCGGCCAGAAGACGGGGAGCTTTACGCTCAAGTGGGAGATGGCACCAGCGTCGTCAGGCATCTTCTCCTATGCTTGCTGACGTACAAGCAAGACGACAGGTTACCAACGAAGGAGTGGAGGTTGAGACGAGCGCAGGCACAGAGCGCACGGGCAGGGGTGAGGGGCAGAGGGCACGAGCGACATTACAGTCTGGTCCTAGTCGCTCGGGTGAAGGGGGTGATGGGCACGAACGACGTTACAGTCTAGTCCTAGTCGTTCGGGTGAAGGGGGTGATGGGCACGAACGACATTACAGTCTAGTCCTAGTCATTCGGGTAAAAGGGGTAATCCAGCTCCGGGGTCACCAATTGTTGGTTTACGTCGTCGTCGTTGACCTAGGCAAGCTACGGCTTGGGACCGTAGCGCATCTATCCGGTATAGGTTAACCTGGATGATGTAGCCATAAGCACTGCCGCTAGTTAAGTGCCAACCAGTGATTATCTCACTAGCCGTATTGAGTCCGTTAGGCGAAACTGCGACAGTACCAAAAGTGGAAAATATAACCCTTGGTTTTCTATTGTTTATTTGTAAAATGGACATGGTATTAGATTAAAATAAATATTTGAATATAAATAATTAACTGACAATTGTGATATATAATTAATTATGTTTACATACAATAAAATAATATAGTATACATAAAATTAGTATTAATGTGGTTCACAATTGAATTATAATGGGGTAACTAATTTAAAATGAATTTATACTATTCCGAAATTCAAGATGGTAAAATTAACATTTAACTTGAAACTAAAATAAGAGTATTCACTACAATAGTAAGGCAAAAAATTCCTGGAAAAAGTCGATTTTTTCCATGTTTTAAGATCCAATTTTTAGACAATCTTTAATGTAGCCCTAAAATATTGTAAAAGTGAATGAAATTCGTGAAATGATATATACCAACATTAAATACTACACAAATTTTAGCTTAAAAATCGGATCATTTAGCCTATTTTTAGATTTAGAAATGAAAATGGGACTATAAATTAACATCTATACGGTTGAATTTTTTTCAAAATATTTAACTGGAATTAGTAATTTTTGGCTATAATGTGCTTTAGTTTATAGTTTATATCTTTAATATAGCCCTAAAATATTGTAAAAGTGAATGAAATTCATGAAATGATATATACCAACATTAAATACTACGCAAATTTTAGCTTAAAAATCGCAACATTTAGCCTAGTTTTAGATTTAGAAATGACAATGGGACTATAAATTAACATCTATACGGTTGAATTTTTTTCAAAATATTTAACTGGAATTAGTAATTTCTGGCTATAATGCGCTTTAGTTTATAGTTTTGTACAATATATATCGAAAACTAGACAAAAATTGTCCAAAATTACCACTAAAATTCGATGTTAATGAAATGAAAATTTTGTACCAAAAAGTGATTTCCTCCGTGTTTTGAACACTTTTTGTGCAATTTTCTTATGATAAAACATAAACTTATCTTTCTCAATATTTTTCATTCGAATAAGAAGCTATTGATAAAAAACTGCTTTATCTTACTGTTTTCAACAATATAATGCCAAAGTAATTCAAAAATCGACGTAAAATTTCACTGAAATGTCGATCATAGTAAGGCAAAAAATTAATGGAAAAAGTCGATTTTTTCCATGTTTTATGATCCAATTTTTAGACAATCTTTAATATAGCCCTAAAATATTGTAAAAGTGAATGAAATTCATGAAATGATATATACCAACATTAAATACTACGCAAATTTTAGCTTAAAAATCGCATCATTTAGCCTAGTTTTAGATTTAGAAATGAAAATGGGACTATAAATTAACATCTATACGGTTGAATTTTTTTCAAAATATTTAACTGGAATTAGTAATTTTTGGCTATAATGTGCTTTAGTTTATAGTTTTGTACAATATATATCGAAAACTAGACAAAAATCGTCAAAAAATTCCACTAAAATTCGATTTTAATGAAATGAAAATTTTGTACCAAAAAGTGATTTTCTCCGTGTTTTGAGCACTTTTTGTGCAATTTTCTTATGATAAAACTTGAACTTATCTTTTTCAATATTTTTCATTCGAA
This sequence comes from Bathynomus jamesi, assembly GCA_023014485.1. NCBI lineage: Eukaryota > Metazoa > Arthropoda > Malacostraca > Isopoda > Cirolanidae > Bathynomus > Bathynomus jamesi. The sequence goes on from JAJOZX010012483.1 coordinate 70,005, forward strand.
TAAGAAACTATTGATAAAAAACTGCTTTATCTTACTGTTTTCAACTATATAATGCCAAAGTAATTCAAAAATCGACGTAAAATTTCATTGAAATGTCGATCATAGTAAGGCAAAAAATTACTGAAAAAGTCGATTTTTTCCATGTTTTAAGATCCAATTTTTAGACAATCTTTAATGTAGCCCTAAAATATTGTAAAAGTGAATGAAATTCGTGAAATGATATATACCAACATTAAATACTACGCAAATTTTAGCTTAAAAATCGGATCATTTAGCCTATTTTTAGATTTAGAAATGAAAATGGGACTATAAATTAACATCTATACGGTTGAATTTTTTTCAAAATATTTAACTGGAATTAGTAATTTTTGACTATAATGTGCTTTAGTTTATAGTTTATATCTTTAATATAGCCCTAATATATTGTAAAAGTGAATGAAATTCATGAAATGATATATACCAACATTAAATACTACGCAAATTTTAGCTTAAAAATCGCAACATTTAGCCTAGTTTTAGATTTAGAAATGAAAATGGGACTATAAATTAACATCTATACGGTTGAATTTTTTTCAAAATATTTAACTGGAATTAGTAATTTCTGGCTATAATGTGCTTTAGTTTATAGTTTTGTACAATATATATCGAAAACTAGACAAAAATCGTCCAAACATTTCACTAAAATTCGATGTTAATGAAATGAAAATTTTGTACCAAAAAGTGATTTTCTCCGTGTTTTGAGCACTTTTTGTGCAATTTTCTTAGGATAAAACATAAACTTATCTTTCTCAATATTTTTCATTCGAATAAGAAGCTATTGATAAAAAACTGCTTTATCTTACTGTTTTCAACAATATAATGCCAAAGTAATTCAAAAATCGACGTAAAATTTCACTGAAATGTCGATCATAGTAAGGCAAAAAATTAATGGAAAAAGTCGATTTTTTCCATGTTTTATGATCCAATTTTTAGACAATCTTTAATATAGCCCTAAAATATTGTAAAAGTGAATGAAATTCATGAAATGATATATACCAACATTAAATACTACGCAAATTTTAGCTTAAAAATCGCATCATTTAGCCTAGTTTTAGATTTAGAAATGAAAATGGGACTATAAATTAACATCTATACGGTTGAATTTTTTTCAAAATATTACCTGGAATTAGTAATTTTTGGCTATAATGTGCTTTAGTTTATAGTTTTGTACAATATATATCGAAAACTAGACAAAAATCGTCCAAAATTACCACTAAAATTCGATGTTAATGAAATGAAAATTTTGTACCAAAAAGTGATTTCCTCCGTGTTTTGAACACTTTTTGTGCAATTTTCTTATGATAAAACATAAACTTATCTTTTTCAGTATTTTTCATTCGAATAAGAAACTATTGATAAAAAACTGCTTTATCTACTGTTTTCAACAATATAATGCCAAAGTAATTCAAAAATCGACGTAAAATTTCACTGAAATGTCGATCATAGTGTTGGTTTACGTCGTCGTCGTTGGCCTAGGCAAGCTACGGCTTGGGACCGTAGCGCATCTATCCGGTATAGGTTAACCTGGATGATGTAGCCATAAGCACTGCCGCTAGTTAAGTGCCAACCAGTGATTATCTCACTAGCCGTATTGAGTCCGTTAGGCGAAACTGCGACAGTACCAAAAGTGGAAAATATAACCCTTGGTTTTCTATTGTTTATTTGTAAAATGGACATGGTATTAGATTAAAATAAATATTTGAATATAAATAATTAACTGACAATTGTGATATATAATTAATTATGTTTACATACAATAAAATAATATAGTATACATAAAATTAGTATTAATGTGGTTCACAATTGAATTATAATGGGGTAACTAATTTAAAATGAATTTATACTATTCCGAAATTCAAGATGGTAAAATTAACATTTAACTTGAAACTAAAATAAGAGTATTCACTACACACTCCCCCACCAGAGAGGAAGTTCAAAGAGTTCCGAACGACACAGATTTCCCATGGACCTTTTTGGTAGCTACATGTACCTCGCTTAAGGTTGATTCCAAAAACGCAGGCTTAAGACGATCGATAGAAACCTTGTCGACCTTGGAACCGCGCTGGATGAGAAATGATTTGCGCGTACGTCGGAGAACTTCATAGGGCCCGTCATATGGACATTGGAGAGGCCGTTTTGGGAGAGGTACACGAACGAAAACGTGGGTGCAAGATTGGAGGGCTGGGGAAACAAAGATGTTCTGTTGGCTAGTCAATCGAGGGGGAACAGGCTGAAGGGACTGCATGTGAGAGGAAAGTGTTTGAGCGAATTCCGTAGGATCGCATGACTTATCCCCTGCAGTGAAGTAGCCACCTGGTAGCCGCAGTGTTGTTCCATAGACTAGTTCAGCCGCTGTAGTCTTCAGATCACTCTTAAATGCAGAGCGAATACCAAGCAAAACGAGTGGAAGCTTATCCATCCAATGGGAGTCTTCGTGACACATAAGGGATGACTTCAGCTGGCGATGGAAGCGTTCGACGAGGCCGTTAGCTTGCGGATGATACGCACAGGTATGCGCATGTACTGTACCCAACAAGCTGGTAAACTTCTTCCAAAGCGAAGACTCAAATTGGCGACCTTGGTCAGTGATGACTTTTGTCGGCAATCCAAATCTTGATACCCATCCATGAAGAAAGGCTCTTGCAACAGTGTCCGCTTGGATATCAGAAAGTGGGATGGCTTCAGGCCATCTGGAAAAGCGGTCGAGACAGGTGAGCAGATAACGTTGGCCTTGAATCACTGGAAGAGGGCCAACAATGTCTACATGAATTACCTCAAATCGCTGGGATGGGGGCGGAAATGCGTCAAAGGGGGACCTGGTGTGCCTTTGGACTTTGGCACGCTGGCAGGCAAGGCACGTTTTGGTCCAATGTTTGACATCCTTCCGCATCGAGGGCCAAACAAAGCGAGAGGTAACCAGGTGTTGCGAAGCACGGATACCAGGATGGGAGGGGTTATGAAGATCCGTGAAGACTGCTTGTCTGTGACATGGAGGGACATAAAGGCGAATAGCAGCTGTTGATACGTCGCAATAGAGGGGCACAGACAATCCTGGCATACTCATTTTCTTGAGGGAAAGTGAGTGAGTGGAGTCTTCTCTGAGCAGGTCTTGTAGTTCCGTATCCTTATCTTGATCCTGTGCAATAGCATTCCACAGTGTAGAGCTGAGGGTAACAGAAGTAATCTCTATTCTTGAAAGTGCATCCGCTGGAGTGTTCAAGACACCTTTGATGTGGCGGATATCTGTGGTAAATTGCGAGATATAATCGAGTTGCCTGATGACTCTGGGAGAGTGGTTACAGCTGTTTTTATTGAAGACAGTGACCAAAGGTTTGTGGTCGGTAAAAACACAAAACTCTCGGCCTTCAAGGAAATGTTGAAAATGCTTCACGTTTAAGTAAATAGCAAGAAGTTCACGTCCGAAAGCACTATAACGCGTTTGGGCTGGCTGCAGCTTTTTCGAGTAAAACGCGATGGGTGCTTGTTGACCGTTAATGGTTTGTTCCAACACTCCACCGATCGCAACATCTGATGCATCGACCGTCAGAGTTAGGGGGGCATCACTGATAGGAAATGACAAAGACAATGCACTATTGATAGCATTTTTGGCATTGTCGAACGCCTGTAAACTATCGCTACACCATAACAATTTCGTTACCTTGCGTTTGTGTGTGATCATAGCGTGTAGAGGAGCAAGAACACTGGCACAGTTTTTAATGAACTTGTGGTAATAATTTACCAAACCTAGAAACCGACGTAACTCACGCTGATTATTTGGCATAGGGTAATTTTTTATCACTTCACACTTGTCCTGAAGGGGGGTAATTCCGTGCTGCGAAATCGTGTGACCAAGAAATTCCAAGGTTGGCTGTGCAAACACACACTTAGATGCATTAATAGTAACACCGTATTGTTCTAAGCGTTGAAAGAGGAGTGAAAGATGTTCCTTATGTTCCTCTTCCGTTGAGCTGGCCACAAGCAAATCATCGATGTAGGCATAAACAAAGTCTAAGCCTCTGGTGACCTCATCTATAAACCTCTGAAAGGTTTGCGCAGCATTCCGTAGCCCGAACGGCATCTTCACAAATTCGAATAACCCAAATGGTGTACAAACTGCAGTCTTGGGAATATCCGAAGGCTCTACGGGAATGTGGTGGAAAGCCTTAACGAGATCTATTTTACTGAAGATAGATTTGCCGTGGAGAAGAGAAGTAAAGTCTTGGACATTTGGTACCGGATATCGGTCCGGGATGGTTGTCGAATTCAAAAACCGGTAATCCCCACATGGTCTCCAGTCTCCTGACTTCTTCTGGACCAGGTGTAGGGGAGAGGACCAACTGCTTTTGGAAGGTCTTATTATCCCAAGATCTATCATAAGCTGGAATTCCGATTTGGCAGCTTTCAGTTTGTCCGGGGCAAGACGTCTGGGTTTTGCAAACACAGGGGGACCTTTTGTTGTAATGTGATGGGTAATGGTGTGCTTAATGGTATCACCCATCTGCATAGGTTGAAGAATTCCTGGATATCGTTGGAAAAGGCACTGGTACATGGAATTAGGGGAACGAGGGAAAGTGCAGAGTTCGAGGCGTCCGGAAGGGCAACCTGTTTGGCAAGAACAGAAAGCAGTGTGGCCTGGTCGCATAAGCGTCGCTTGTTAAGATCCACCAGGAGTTTGAAATGCTGGAGGAAGTCAGCGCCGATTATGGGATGCTGCACTTGAGCACAGATGAAAATCCACTTGAAGGATCGGTGAAGGCCCAAGTTTAGTTCACGCGACTGAGTACCGTACGTGGGTATGCGTGAACCGTTAGCAGCGTATAGAGGCGGAGATTCCGAGTGCGTATGACCAGATTTTTGAGGGAATGCACTGACTGACGCTCCGGTATCAACCAAGAAATTGACACCAGAGTTCCTGTCCTTTATGAATAACAGGTTGGCAGTGCGAGTACTAGACGCCATTAGGACTCGCTGCTGGGGTTTTCCGACGAAAAATTGCAAGGGGAGATGCACTTCCTAGCCTTCCTTCCAAATTTTGAGTGGTAGAAGCAGATCTTCCCGGAACTCGAACGATGCCTCTTCGTAAATCTTGACCGAGAATGGCTTCTTTGCCGTTGATTTTGTAGCAGAGAACAAACGTGGTTGAGTTGTTGACTTAACTCTTTCACTTTCAACTCCAGTTCCAATTGTGTGTTCACGTTGTTGACCGGAGCTGTGTCAATCTCCACTACTTTGTCGGCAGTTTCTGCTAGTTTATCAACTGGAGTAGCAGGATCCATAGTGGCCAAGACACGCTGAGCTGATGGAGGAAGTTTCTGCAAGAACAACTGTCTAAAGATGTCCTTATCGAAGGTTTGTGCGCGTTCGCCTAGAGCGCACTGCATAGCCCTCAGCATTTGAGTGGGCTTACGGTCTCCAAGTTCTTCTTTTGAGATTAACTGATGTACTTTCTCACGCTCGGAGACAGTGGTGCGGCACAGGATGGCAGACTTCAGATCGTTGTATGGGTCCTCACTCGTGGAAGTAGACACGATGACGTCACGGACTTCAGAGATGATGCTCGCTGGTAGAGAGGACAAAACATGATCGTATTTCGTCCTGCTAGCGGTGATCCTTCCCAAGTTGAATTGTGTTTCCACTTGGTGGAACCAAATAAATGGATCACCCGGCCAGAAGACGGGGAGCTTTACGCTCAAGTGGGAGATGGCACCAGCGTCGTCAGGCATCTTCTCCTATGCTTGCTGACGTACAAGCAAGACGACAGGTTACCAACGAAGGAGTGGAGGTTGAGACGAGCGCAGGCACAGAGCGCACGGGCAGGGGTGAGGGGCAGAGGGCACGAGCGACATTACAGTCTGGTCCTAGTCGCTCGGGTGAAGGGGGTGATGGGCACGAACGACGTTACAGTCTAGTCCTAGTCGTTCGGGTGAAGGGGGTGATGGGCACGAACGACATTACAGTCTAGTCCTAGTCATTCGGGTAAAAGGGGTAATCCAGCTCCGGGGTCACCAATTGTTGGTTTACGTCGTCGTCGTTGACCTAGGCAAGCTACGGCTTGGGACCGTAGCGCATCTATCCGGTATAGGTTAACCTGGATGATGTAGCCATAAGCACTGCCGCTAGTTAAGTGCCAACCAGTGATTATCTCACTAGCCGTATTGAGTCCGTTAGGCGAAACTGCGACAGTACCAAAAGTGGAAAATATAACCCTTGGTTTTCTATTGTTTATTTGTAAAATGGACATGGTATTAGATTAAAATAAATATTTGAATATAAATAATTAACTGACAATTGTGATATATAATTAATTATGTTTACATACAATAAAATAATATAGTATACATAAAATTAGTATTAATGTGGTTCACAATTGAATTATAATGGGGTAACTAATTTAAAATGAATTTATACTATTCCGAAATTCAAGATGGTAAAATTAACATTTAACTTGAAACTAAAATAAGAGTATTCACTACAATAGTAAGGCAAAAAATTCCTGGAAAAAGTCGATTTTTTCCATGTTTTAAGATCCAATTTTTAGACAATCTTTAATGTAGCCCTAAAATATTGTAAAAGTGAATGAAATTCGTGAAATGATATATACCAACATTAAATACTACACAAATTTTAGCTTAAAAATCGGATCATTTAGCCTATTTTTAGATTTAGAAATGAAAATGGGACTATAAATTAACATCTATACGGTTGAATTTTTTTCAAAATATTTAACTGGAATTAGTAATTTTTGGCTATAATGTGCTTTAGTTTATAGTTTATATCTTTAATATAGCCCTAAAATATTGTAAAAGTGAATGAAATTCATGAAATGATATATACCAACATTAAATACTACGCAAATTTTAGCTTAAAAATCGCAACATTTAGCCTAGTTTTAGATTTAGAAATGACAATGGGACTATAAATTAACATCTATACGGTTGAATTTTTTTCAAAATATTTAACTGGAATTAGTAATTTCTGGCTATAATGCGCTTTAGTTTATAGTTTTGTACAATATATATCGAAAACTAGACAAAAATTGTCCAAAATTACCACTAAAATTCGATGTTAATGAAATGAAAATTTTGTACCAAAAAGTGATTTCTCCGTGTTTTGAGCACTTTTTGTGCAATTTTCTTATGATAAAACTAAACTTATCTTTTCAATATTTTTCATTCGAATAAGAAGCTATTGATAAAAAACTGCTTTATCTTACTGTTTTCAACAATATAATGCCAAAGTAATTCAAAAATCGACGTAAAATTTCACTGAAATGTCGATCATAGTAAGGCAAAAAATTAATGGAAAAAGTCGATTTTTTCCATGTTTTAAGATCCAATTTTTAGACAATCTTTAATGTAGCCCTAAAATATTGTAAAAGTGAATGAAATTCGTGAAATGATATATACCAACATTAAATACTACGCAAATTTTAGCTTAAAAATCGCATCATTTAGCCTATTTTAGATTTAGAAATGAAAATGGGACTATAAATTAACATCTATACGGTTGAATTTTTTTCAAAATATTTAACTGGAATTAGTAATTTTTGGCTATAATGTGCTTTAGTTTATAGTTTATATCTTTAATATAGCCCTAAATATTGTAAAAGTGAATGAAATTCATGAAATGATATATACCAACATTAAATACTACGCAAATTTTAGCTTAAAAATCGCAACATTTAGCCTAGTTTTAGATTTAGAAATGAAAATGGGACTATAAATTAACATCTATACGGTTGAATTTTTTTCAAAATATTTAACTGGAATTAGTAATTTCTGGCTATAATGTGCTTTAGTTTATAGTTTTGTACAATATATATCGAAAACTAGACAAAAATCGTCCAAACATTTCACTAAAATTCGATGTTAATGAAATGAAAATTTTGTACCAAAAAGTGATTTTCTCCGTGTTTTGAGCACTTTTTGTGCAATTTTCTTAGGATAAAACATAAACTTATCTTTCTCAATATTTTTCATTCGAATAAGAAGCTATTGATAAAAAACTGCTTTATCTTACTGTTTTCAACAATATAATGCCAAAGTAATTCAAAAATCGACGTAAAATTTCACTGAAATGTCGATCATAGTAAGGCAAAAAATTAATGGAAAAAGTCGATTTTTTCCATGTTTTATGATCCAATTTTTAGACAATCTTTAATATAGCCCTAAAATATTGTAAAAGTGAATGAAATTCATGAAATGATATATACCAACATTAAATACTACGCAAATTTTAGCTTAAAAATCGCATCATTTAGCCTAGTTTTAGATTTAGAAATGAAAATGGGACTATAAATTAACATCTATACGGTTGAATTTTTTTCAAAATATTACCTGGAATTAGTAATTTTTGGCTATAATGTGCTTTAGTTTATAGTTTTGTACAATATATATCGAAAACTAGACAAAAATCGTCCAAAATTACCACTAAAATTCGATGTTAATGAAATGAAAATTTTGTACCAAAAAGTGATTTCCTCCGTGTTTTGAACACTTTTTGTGCAATTTTCTTATGATAAAACATAAACTTATCTTTTTCAGTATTTTTCATTCGAATAAGAAACTATTGATAAAAAACTGCTTTATCTACTGTTTTCAACAATATAATGCCAAAGTAATTCAAAAATCGACGTAAAATTTCACTGAAATGTCGATCATAGTGTTGGTTTACGTCGTCGTCGTTGGCCTAGGCAAGCTACGGCTTGGGACCGTAGCGCATCTATCCGGTATAGGTTAACCTGGATGATGTAGCCATAAGCACTGCCGCTAGTTAAGTGCCAACCAGTGATTATCTCACTAGCCGTATTGAGTCCGTTAGGCGAAACTGCGACAGTACCAAAAGTGGAAAATATAACCCTTGGTTTTCTATTGTTTATTTGTAAAATGGACATGGTATTAGATTAAAATAAATATTTGAATATAAATAATTAACTGACAATTGTGATATATAATTAATTATGTTTACATACAATAAAATAATATAGTATACATAAAATTAGTATTAATGTGGTTCACAATTGAATTATAATGGGGTAACTAATTTAAAATGAATTTATACTATTCCGAAATTCAAGATGGTAAAATTAACATTTAACTTGAAACTAAAATAAGAGTATTCACTACACACTCCCCCACCAGAGAGGAAGTTCAAAGAGTTCCGAACGACACAGATTTCCCATGGACCTTTTTGGTAGCTACATGTACCTCGCTTAAGGTTGATTCCAAAAACGCAGGCTTAAGACGATCGATAGAAACCTTGTCGACCTTGGAACCGCGCTGGATGAGAAATGATTTGCGCGTACGTCGGAGAACTTCATAGGGCCCGTCATATGGACATTGGAGAGGCCGTTTTGGGAGAGGTACACGAACGAAAACGTGGGTGCAAGATTGGAGGGCTGGGGAAACAAAGATGTTCTGTTGGCTAGTCAATCGAGGGGGAACAGGCTGAAGGGACTGCATGTGAGAGGAAAGTGTTTGAGCGAATTCCGTAGGATCGCATGACTTATCCCCTGCAGTGAAGTAGCCACCTGGTAGCCGCAGTGTTGTTCCATAGACTAGTTCAGCCGCTGTAGTCTTCAGATCACTCTTAAATGCAGAGCGAATACCAAGCAAAACGAGTGGAAGCTTATCCATCCAATGGGAGTCTTCGTGACACATAAGGGATGACTTCAGCTGGCGATGGAAGCGTTCGACGAGGCCGTTAGCTTGCGGATGATACGCACAGGTATGCGCATGTACTGTACCCAACAAGCTGGTAAACTTCTTCCAAAGCGAAGACTCAAATTGGCGACCTTGGTCAGTGATGACTTTTGTCGGCAATCCAAATCTTGATACCCATCCATGAAGAAAGGCTCTTGCAACAGTGTCCGCTTGGATATCAGAAAGTGGGATGGCTTCAGGCCATCTGGAAAAGCGGTCGAGACAGGTGAGCAGATAACGTTGGCCTTGAATCACTGGAAGAGGGCCAACAATGTCTACATGAATTACCTCAAATCGCTGGGATGGGGGCGGAAATGCGTCAAAGGGGGACCTGGTGTGCCTTTGGACTTTGGCACGCTGGCAGGCAAGGCACGTTTTGGTCCAATGTTTGACATCCTTCCGCATCGAGGGCCAAACAAAGCGAGAGGTAACCAGGTGTTGCGAAGCACGGATACCAGGATGGGAGGGGTTATGAAGATCCGTGAAGACTGCTTGTCTGTGACATGGAGGGACATAAAGGCGAATAGCAGCTGTTGATACGTCGCAATAGAGGGGCACAGACAATCCTGGCATACTCATTTTCTTGAGGGAAAGTGAGTGAGTGGAGTCTTCTCTGAGCAGGTCTTGTAGTTCCGTATCCTTATCTTGATCCTGTGCAATAGCATTCCACAGTGTAGAGCTGAGGGTAACAGAAGTAATCTCTATTCTTGAAAGTGCATCCGCTGGAGTGTTCAAGACACCTTTGATGTGGCGGATATCTGTGGTAAATTGCGAGATATAATCGAGTTGCCTGATGACTCTGGGAGAGTGGTTACAGCTGTTTTTATTGAAGACAGTGACCAAAGGTTTGTGGTCGGTAAAAACACAAAACTCTCGGCCTTCAAGGAAATGTTGAAAATGCTTCACGTTTAAGTAAATAGCAAGAAGTTCACGTCCGAAAGCACTATAACGCGTTTGGGCTGGCTGCAGCTTTTTCGAGTAAAACGCGATGGGTGCTTGTTGACCGTTAATGGTTTGTTCCAACACTCCACCGATCGCAACATCTGATGCATCGACCGTCAGAGTTAGGGGGGCATCACTGATAGGAAATGACAAAGACAATGCACTATTGATAGCATTTTTGGCATTGTCGAACGCCTGTAAACTATCGCTACACCATAACAATTTCGTTACCTTGCGTTTGTGTGTGATCATAGCGTGTAGAGGAGCAAGAACACTGGCACAGTTTTTAATGAACTTGTGGTAATAATTTACCAAACCTAGAAACCGACGTAACTCACGCTGATTATTTGGCATAGGGTAATTTTTTATCACTTCACACTTGTCCTGAAGGGGGGTAATTCCGTGCTGCGAAATCGTGTGACCAAGAAATTCCAAGGTTGGCTGTGCAAACACACACTTAGATGCATTAATAGTAACACCGTATTGTTCTAAGCGTTGAAAGAGGAGTGAAAGATGTTCCTTATGTTCCTCTTCCGTTGAGCTGGCCACAAGCAAATCATCGATGTAGGCATAAACAAAGTCTAAGCCTCTGGTGACCTCATCTATAAACCTCTGAAAGGTTTGCGCAGCATTCCGTAGCCCGAACGGCATCTTCACAAATTCGAATAACCCAAATGGTGTACAAACTGCAGTCTTGGGAATATCCGAAGGCTCTACGGGAATGTGGTGGAAAGCCTTAACGAGATCTATTTTACTGAAGATAGATTTGCCGTGGAGAAGAGAAGTAAAGTCTTGGACATTTGGTACCGGATATCGGTCCGGGATGGTTGTCGAATTCAAAAACCGGTAATCCCCACATGGTCTCCAGTCTCCTGACTTCTTCTGGACCAGGTGTAGGGGAGAGGACCAACTGCTTTTGGAAGGTCTTATTATCCCAAGATCTATCATAAGCTGGAATTCCGATTTGGCAGCTTTCAGTTTGTCCGGGGCAAGACGTCTGGGTTTTGCAAACACAGGGGGACCTTTTGTTGTAATGTGATGGGTAATGGTGTGCTTAATGGTATCACCCATCTGCATAGGTTGAAGAATTCCTGGATATCGTTGGAAAAGGCACTGGTACATGGAATTAGGGGGAACGAGGGAAAGTGCAGAGTTCGAGGCGTCCGGAAGGGCAACCTGTTTGGCAAGAACAGAAAGCAGTGTGGCCTGGTCGCATAAGCGTCGCTTGTTAAGATCCACCAGGAGTTTGAAATGCTGGAGGAAGTCAGCGCCGATTATGGGATGCTGCACTTGAGCACAGATGAAAATCCACTTGAAGGATCGGTGAAGGCCCAAGTTTAGTTCACGCGACTGAGTACCGTACGTGGGTATGCGTGAACCGTTAGCAGCGTATAGAGGCGGAGATTCCGAGTGCGTATGACCAGATTTTTGAGGGAATGCACTGACTGACGCTCCGGTATCAACCAAGAAATTGACACCAGAGTTCCTGTCCTTTATGAATAACAGGTTGGCAGTGCGAGTACTAGACGCCATTAGGACTCGCTGCTGGGGTTTTCCGACGAAAAATTGCAAGGGGAGATGCACTTCCTAGCCTTCCTTCCAAATTTTGAGTGGTAGAAGCAGATCTTCCCGGAACTCGAACGATGCCTCTTCGTAAATCTTGACCGAGAATGGCTTCTTTGCCGTTGATTTTGTAGCAGAGAACAAACGTGGTTGAGTTGTTGACTTAACTCTTTCACTTTCAACTCCAGTTCCAATTGTGTGTTCACGTTGTTGACCGGAGCTGTGTCAATCTCCACTACTTTGTCGGCAGTTTCTGCTAGTTTATCAACTGGAGTAGCAGGATCCATAGTGGCCAAGACACGCTGAGCTGATGGAGGAAGTTTCTGCAAGAACAACTGTCTAAAGATGTCCTTATCGAAGGTTTGTGCGCGTTCGCCTAGAGCGCACTGCATAGCCCTCAGCATTTGAGTGGGCTTACGGTCTCCAAGTTCTTCTTTTGAGATTAACTGATGTAGTTTCTCACGCTCGGAGACAGTGGTGCGGCACAGGATGGCAGACTTCAGATCGTTGTATGGGTCCTCACTCGTGGAAGTAGACACGATGACGTCACGGACTTCAGAGATGATGCTCGCTGGTAGAGAGGACAAAACATGATCGTATTTCGTCCTGCTAGCGGTGATCCTTCCCAAGTTGAATTGTGTTTCCACTTGGTGGAACCAAATAAATGGATCACCCGGCCAGAAGACGGGGAGCTTTACGCTCAAGTGGGAGATGGCACCAGCGTCGTCAGGCATCTTCTCCTATGCTTGCTGACGTACAAGCAAGACGACAGGTTACCAACGAAGGAGTGGAGGTTGAGACGAGCGCAGGCACAGAGCGCACGGGCAGGGGTGAGGGGCAGAGGGCACGAGCGACATTACAGTCTGGTCCTAGTCGCTCGGGTGAAGGGGGTGATGGGCACGAACGACGTTACAGTCTAGTCCTAGTCGTTCGGGTGAAGGGGGTGATGGGCACGAACGACATTACAGTCTAGTCCTAGTCATTCGGGTAAAAGGGGTAATCCAGCTCCGGGGTCACCAATTGTTGGTTTACGTCGTCGTCGTTGACCTAGGCAAGCTACGGCTTGGGACCGTAGCGCATCTATCCGGTATAGGTTAACCTGGATGATGTAGCCATAAGCACTGCCGCTAGTTAAGTGCCAACCAGTGATTATCTCACTAGCCGTATTGAGTCCGTTAGGCGAAACTGCGACAGTACCAAAAGTGGAAAATATAACCCTTGGTTTTCTATTGTTTATTTGTAAAATGGACATGGTATTAGATTAAAATAAATATTTGAATATAAATAATTAACTGACAATTGTGATATATAATTAATTATGTTTACATACAATAAAATAATATAGTATACATAAAATTAGTATTAATGTGGTTCACAATTGAATTATAATGGGGTAACTAATTTAAAATGAATTTATACTATTCCGAAATTCAAGATGGTAAAATTAACATTTAACTTGAAACTAAAATAAGAGTATTCACTACAATAGTAAGGCAAAAAATTCCTGGAAAAAGTCGATTTTTTCCATGTTTTAAGATCCAATTTTTAGACAATCTTTAATGTAGCCCTAAAATATTGTAAAAGTGAATGAAATTCGTGAAATGATATATACCAACATTAAATACTACACAAATTTTAGCTTAAAAATCGGATCATTTAGCCTATTTTTAGATTTAGAAATGAAAATGGGACTATAAATTAACATCTATACGGTTGAATTTTTTTCAAAATATTTAACTGGAATTAGTAATTTTTGGCTATAATGTGCTTTAGTTTATAGTTTATATCTTTAATATAGCCCTAAAATATTGTAAAAGTGAATGAAATTCATGAAATGATATATACCAACATTAAATACTACGCAAATTTTAGCTTAAAAATCGCAACATTTAGCCTAGTTTTAGATTTAGAAATGACAATGGGACTATAAATTAACATCTATACGGTTGAATTTTTTTCAAAATATTTAACTGGAATTAGTAATTTCTGGCTATAATGCGCTTTAGTTTATAGTTTTGTACAATATATATCGAAAACTAGACAAAAATTGTCCAAAATTACCACTAAAATTCGATGTTAATGAAATGAAAATTTTGTACCAAAAAGTGATTTCCTCCGTGTTTTGAACACTTTTTGTGCAATTTTCTTATGATAAAACATAAACTTATCTTTCTCAATATTTTTCATTCGAATAAGAAGCTATTGATAAAAAACTGCTTTATCTTACTGTTTTCAACAATATAATGCCAAAGTAATTCAAAAATCGACGTAAAATTTCACTGAAATGTCGATCATAGTAAGGCAAAAAATTAATGGAAAAAGTCGATTTTTTCCATGTTTTATGATCCAATTTTTAGACAATCTTTAATATAGCACTAAAATATTGTAAAAGTGAATGAAATTCATGAAATGATATATACCAACATTAAATACTACGCAAATTTTAGCTTAAAAATCGCATCATTTAGCCTAGTTTTAGATTTAGAAATGAAAATGGGACTATAAATTAACATCTATACGGTTGAATTTTTTTCAAAATATTTAACTGGAATTAGTAATTTTTGGCTATAATGTGCTTTAGTTTATAGTTTATATCTTTAATATAGCCTAAATATTGTAAAAGTGAATGAAATTCATGAAATGATATATACCAACATTAAATACTACGCAAATTTTAGCTTAAAAATCGCAACATTTAGGCCTAGTTTTTAGATTTAGAAATGACAATGGGACTATAAATTAACATCTATACGGTTGAATTTTTTTCAAAATATTTAACTGGAATTAGTAATTTCTGGCTATAATGCGCTTTAGTTTATAGTTTGTACAATATATATCGAAAACTAGACAAAAATTGTCCAAAATTACCACTAAAATTCGATGTTAATGAAATGAAAATTTTGTACCAAAAGTGATTTCCTCCGTGTTTTGAAACACTTTTTGTGCAATTTTCTTATGATAAAACATAAACTTATCTTTCTCATATTTTTCATTCGAATAAGAAGCTATTGATAAAAAACTGCTTTATCTTACTGTTTTGAACAATATAATGCCAAAGTAATTCAAAAATCGACGTAAAATTTCACTGAAATGTCGATCATAGTAAGGCAAAAAATTAATGGAAAAAGTCGATTTTTTCCATGTTTTATGATCCAATTTTTAGACAATCTTTAATGTAGCCCTAAAATATTGTAAAAGTGAATGAAATTCATGAAATGATATATACCAACATTAAATACTATGAAAATTTTAGCTTAAAAATCGCATCATTTAGCCTAGTTTTAGACTAGGACTATAAATTAGTCTATAAATTAACATCTATACGGTTGAATTTTTTTCAAAATATTTAACTGGAATTAGTAATTTTTGGCTATAATGTGCTTTAGTTTATAGTTTTGTACAATATATATCGAAAACTAGAAAAAAAATCGTCCAAAAATTTCACTAAAATTCGATTTTAATGAAATGAAAATTTTGTACCAAAAACTGATTTTCTCCGTGTTTTGAGCACTTTTTGTGCAATTTTCTTATGATAAAACTTGAACTTATCTTTTTCAATATTTTTCATTCGAATAAAAAATTATTGATAAAAATTGCTTTATCTTACTGTTTTCAACATATAATGCCAAAGTAATTCAAAAATCGACGTAAATTCACTGAAAATGTCGATCATAGTAAGGCAAAAAATTACTGGAAAAAGTCGATTTTTTCCATGTTTTAAGATCCAATTTTAGACAATCTTTAATGTAGCCTAAAATATTGTAAAAGTGAATGAAATTCGTGAAATGATATATACCAACATTAAATACTACGCAAATTTTAGCTTAAAAATCGCATCATTTAGCCCTATTTTTTAGATTTAGAAATGAAAATGGGACTATAAATTAACATCTATACGGTTTGAATTTTTTTTCAAAATATTTCTGGAATTAGTAATTTTTTGACTATAATGTGCTTTAGTTTATAGTTTATATCTTTAATATAGCCCTAATATATTGTAAAAGTGAATGAAATTCATGAAATGATATATACCAACATTAATACTACGCAAATTTTAGCTTAAAAATCGCAACATTTAGCCTAGTTTTAGATTTAGAAATGAAAATGGGACTATAATTAACATCTATACGGTTAAATTTTTTTCAAAATATTTAACTGGAATTAGTAATTTCTGGCTATAATGTGCTTTAGTTTATAGTTTTGTACAATATATCGAAAACTAGACAAAAATCGTCCAAACATTTCACTAAAATTCGATGTTATGAAATGAAATTTTGTACCAAAAAGTGATTTCTCCGTTGTTTTGAGCACTTTTGTGCAATTTTCTTAGGATAAAACTAAACTTATCTTTCAATATTTTTCATTCGAATAAGAAGCTATTGATAAAAAACTGCTTTATCTTACTGTTTTCAACAATATAATGCCAAAGTAATTCAAAAATCGGACGTAAAAATTCCTGAAATGTCGATCATAGTAAGGCAAAAAATTAATGGAAAAGTCGATTTTTTCCATGTTTTATGATCCAATTTTTAGACAATCTTTAATATAGCCCTAAAATTTGTAAAAG